>JAVTVY010027226.1:0-113156 GCA_036873755.1 Hanleya hanleyi
AAAATATCTAAATCCCACAACTTCGATTTGGTCTCGCTAGTAGAATCCCACTAGTGAAATTGACATGTCTGATGACTAAGATTCCTAGGTCAAAATATTTGAATACGGCTCGTTTAAATGGCGCGGACATGGGACTTTTTCCACTCCCACCCTGTTGGTTTTTTGCTCGTATCTCCGGAATGACGAACAATTGAGAGCTGAAATTCCGTGACTTTTTCGATTATCATATTGGGGTCATTTTGAGCCTATTTGCATGACCCCACGAGCAGAGGATCATGGGTAAGTTCAAAATGGCGGCCATGTGGGGTTACCAGAAAAGTTATGTTTTCGTCATATTTCTTCAATAATTTTGCATTTCTGTACGGAAAAGTGAGTAGAACTTTTTTTTATTTCATATCAGATTATTATCTACTAATTTATCATGCAGTTTGTGCCAAGAAAAAGCAAAAAAATATAACGAGAGATCCTGAAGGATCTTGGCGCCCACCAGTGTCTGCTAATCGTAAGCTAAAGACAAGGGGATATTTTTGTCTATTGTTACTAGGAACAAACGATTGATTTGTAATTTTGTTGGCAGAATTTTCGAATTTGAGCGAAAGGGACAGTGGAAAAGTTTCAGGAGTTTCAAGATTTCTAGAAACTGTACTTGATGTCGGTTGTTATAGAACAATGCTAATTCTGTTCTGTTTACTGGGCTAGAGATATCTCTTTTAAGATACCTAACTCGAAAATAGTTAGATGGTACAAACTTAATACTGAAGGGATCTGGTCCGTAATGTGGAAAGGTTGAAAGTGTCTGAATCCTATTCTCTCGCTTGGGTCGAAACACGCAGTAGTCTACCGTTGTCGAGTTGTGACGTGTCACAAGAGTGACGTCCCTTTGTGTAGCCGACCTGTCGGCAGAAGAAGCGGTGGGGCAGTTCACATGCAACGCCATGGAAGTCAACTGATTTAACATTTGAAGAAATACATTTTAATTCGGAATCATTTGAACTTGATATAGAAGGTAAAGGTATGGATATTCTCTATAGTAAATATATAGAATATGCCCCACCGTTTGATCCGCCGAATCATGTGATGCAACGTCACAACTCAACAATATCGTATTAATTTAAAGCGTAACTTGGACTTTCGAAACATACCAGAAAAGTTATCTTGCACAACTAGTCCCCGCGTTGGACCTGTGTACCAAATTTTAGAAAGATCCATGAAGTAGTTCCTCAGAATTCACGATAACAATGTTTCAAGGAGAAATTAAAGATGGCCACCTGGCGGCCATGTTGGATTTTCGAATCGGACGAAAAAGGTATCTTGTACAAAGAGACTACATGAGGAACCTGTGTACCAAATTTGAGAAAGATCCATGCAGTACTTACTCAGAAATCACGATAACAAAATTGGAGGAAATCCAAGATGGCCACCTGGTGGCAATATTGGATTTTGGCATCGGACCAGTAAAGTTATTTTGCACGACTAGACCACAAGGGGAACCTGTGTACCAAATTTCACAAAGATCCATGAAGTAGTTCCTGAGAATTCAAGATAACAACATTTCAAGAGGAAATCCAAGATGGCCGCCTGGTGGCCATATCAGACTTTCGAATCGGACTGAAAAAGTTATCTTGCACAACTAGACCACAATGGGAATCTGTGTACCAAATTTGAGAAAAATCCATGCAGTACTTACTCAGAAATCACGATAACAAAATTGGAGGAAATCCAAGATGACCACCTGGTGGCCATATTGGATTTTGGGATCGGACCAGTAAAGCTATTTTGCACGACTAGACCACAAGGGGAACCTGTGTACCAAATTTCACAAAGATCCATGAAGTAGGTCCTGAGAATTCAAGATAACAACATTTTAAGGGGAAATTAAAAATGGCCGCCTGTTGGTCATACTGGATTTTCGAATCGGACCAAAAAAGTATCTTGCACAACTGGACCACAAGGGGAACTTGTGTACCAAATTTGAGAAAGATTCATGCAGCACTTCCTGAAAAATCACGATAACAGTTTCATGGGGAAATCTAAGATGGCCACCTGGTGGCCATATTGGGTTTTCGAATCGGGCCGAAAAAGGTATCTTGGACAACTATACCCCAAGGGGAACCTGTGTACCATATTTGAGAAAGATCCGTGCAGTAGTTCCTGAGAAATCGCGATAAAGTTTCATGGGGAAATCCAAGATGGCCGCCAGGTGGCCATATTGGGTTTTTAAATCGGACCAGAAAAGCTTTCTCGCACAACTGGCCCACAAGGGGAACCTGTGTACCAAATTTGAGAAAGATCCAAGCAGTAATTCCTGAGAAATCACAATAACAAAATTGGGGGAAATCCAAGATGGCCACCTGTTGGCCATATTGGATTTTGGAATCGGACCAGTAAAACTATTTTGCACGACTAGACCACAAGGGGAATCTGTGTACCAAATTTCACAAACATCCATGCCGTAGTTCCTGAGAATTCAAGATAACAAAGTTTCATTGGGAAATCCAAGATGGGTGCCTGGTGGCCATATTGAATTTTCGAGTCGGACAAGAAAAGGTATCTTGCACAACTAGACCCCAGGGGGAACCTGTGTATCAAATTTGAGACAGAACCATGCAGTAGTTCCAGAGAAATCGAGATAACAATCCAAGATGGCCGCCTTGTGGCCATATTGGATTTTCGAATCGGACCAAAAAAGGTATCTTGCAAAACTAAAAACCAAGGGGAACCTGTGCACCAAATTTGAGAAAGATCCATGCAGAAGTTCCTGAGAAATCGCGATAACAAGAATTGTTTACGAACGAACTGACGGCGGACGACGGACGCCTCGACGGACGAACGGACGACGGACCACGGACGAAAAGTGATTTGAACAGCCCACCATCTGGTGATGGTGGGCTAAAAATCGAAGATGACGAATGACGAATGACGAAGGTGACGTCATCATCATGGACATTTTTTACATTTTCTTGTAGAGCTTGACCCAAAGATATAGTGTGGTAATTTTCAGCCCTCTAGCCTTAGCGATAGCGAAGATATATAGGGGGCACTTTTCGCCCCGCCCATTCCACCCCCCATGCTGCGGTACACCCCAAATCCGCCAGGCAGATAGGGTTAAGTGAAACGTCAAATGCCCTTAGCAAGCTAAGATGACAATGAGGTAGCTAAATATTAAATACCAACGTAACACTCGACTCACCAATTAAGGGGCGGCAACTCCACACGGACAACTCTTCGTTACCACGATCTTAGCCCAGTGTTCCACATACACACGTGATATACATGTGTGTGGAAGCTGAGAACAACAAGGCGACGTTTTAACTGATTCTGGATATAAAGTCTGTGTGTATCACCGTTAGGTCCAGTGATCTTTTGCTCGTCACCTTTAGTGCTGGGTCGGAGGATGTGGTGATCCCACTTAGAACACATGAAAATGAGTCCCAACGATAGATAATTTAATGTTGGGGGGAGGAGATGGGGTTAAAAACAAAGTGAAAATATAAAAAAATAACCATAGAAGTAAATCCAATATATTTAGGACGCTCAACTGAAAAAAAATGAAAACTGAAAACAATACTTTATATTTTATGAACATCTAAGATACAGTGAAATATTAAATTGATAACATAAAACCTTGATAAAAATAAGACCTTGTAAGTACGTTAGGTTGAATACTCTTTGCATTGCGCCCTTAACCCTATCTGCCCTGGTATTTTGGGGACCTGTCCAGGCCTGGGGAAGGGGCGAAATCCTCCCACCCCCCAATATTATATTTCTTAACCCTTGAGCTAGGGTGCTGAAACTTACCACACTATACCCTTGGGTCAAGCTCTCCCAGAAAATGTACAAAAAATTCAAGATAGCCGCTCTGATGACGTCACAGTGATCTAACGTTCAAAAACGGCATTTTTTAAAGATTTTTCGGTCGTACTTGTATTTTTTATTCATGCAATTTCTTCATAAAAACTGCATGATAACTTAGTAAATATTAATGTGATGTGAAATAAAATAGTTTTTGCCCACTTTTCATCGCGAAAAAACAGAAATATCGAAGAAATATTACAAAATCATCACTTTTTTTGGCGCCCACCGTGGCCGCCACCTTGAATTTAGCCAGGATACTCTTCTCAAGGGGTTATGGAAGTAGGCTCAATATGACCCAAATATGATGAACTATAAAGCCAAGCTCTCCATTTTTTGTCGTTCCAGAAATAGCGCAGACAGTTTGGTAGAGGGGTCATTATGCCCCCCCCCCCCTCCCCCGCCCGGTCGAGTAGGGTTTAGGATGATTTAGATATCTTCTAAAATTATCCATCTTCCTGATGAATTTCAAGGTGTTTACAGTGGAGCCTCCATATACCCACAGATCAGTGCAAAAACAAAGTCCATAAAAAGGGGAATGCTAATCTCCCGTCGTCTCTTTGGATTAGGCCAACAAATCTGTTGTTCGTCACATTATTGTCGTTCCAATAAAATTATTTATCTTTCTGACTCACATTCAGGTATATAAATGGAGCCGCTCATTAAAAAGGGTATTAAAAGGATATGGAAAGATCAATACTTGGTGCGATAAAGTTTCATCATCAACTGAATCAACTTATTAAGATTTATTCAAAACAGATATTAGATTAAACAATTAACTCATCTCCCCAAAAATGCAAATCTACACCAAATTTAGAACAAGCAACCACACACTACCAATTGAAACTGGTGGCTGACAAAATACATCTAAGGAAGAAAGAATATGTACTATATGTACCCATAATCTAATAGGTGTCTTTCAATGCTCTGTTTTTGATATATGAGAAATATGTATACCAAAGTATTACTTGAGTAATTCAGATTTTTTTCAAAATTTGCAGATATATTTAGAAATAAATACCAACCCTCAATAATGAAATTATTAAAACTGATTAATGCTATTATGGTTGATTTCGCGAATGGATTGATGTAAATGTCTGTCCATATGTCTGAAAATATGCTAGCTATATACCTGCTCGTATTGACCTAAACCTACGCTACGTACAATTATGAATATAGTCTTATGCCGTCATTTCGGTAATATTTGTCTGTGTGTATCTTCATATACCACGTGTTCGGCATAAGAGTAATGCATACATATTGTATTGTATTGCCCAATTTAAGCGCTAATTCCTCCATCCAAAACTTACAATCTTCAGCTGATCTGTGCGTAGCTTCGTTAGATCCAGAAATGTTTATCTCTCCACTGTAGCTCCGGGTCGGAAAGAATGGTGATCCCAATTAAAGTACAAGAAAATGAGTCCCAAAGATAGGCGATTTATTAAGAAGCGTACATGTATTTGGACGGAATAGTCCAACCAGGAGGTGATAATTGCCAGTTTTATTGATTAGGGGATATTTAACGTAGGCTCAGAGCGCATAGAGACCTCAGAATGACCACCTAAGCATGAGTCAGGAAATAATTTTATTAGGAAAATAGCTAGATCAAGAAGGGTGGAATTGGACATTCTGGATTAAGGAAATTTGAGCGCTGATTCGGAGGGTATGGTTGTCGCACTTGGAACACATGGAAGTGCGTCAGAGACAGAGATAATTTATCGGAAAGATATCTCAACCACGCTAAAGTGAGCCAGAGAGATAGATAGTTGTATTATGACGATATATTAAACACGCTTGAAGGTGAGCCAAAGAGATAAACAACCAGAAAGATATCCACACCACGCCTCTAGTGAGCCAGAGAGATAGATGATTGTATTAAGACGATATATTAACGCACCGTTGCAACGCCAACCCAACGCCACTCTCATTGGACGCGGTTCCAAATAATACTTGTCCCTGATTAGCTCAATTTCAACGCCAAACTTTCGAACTTCAACCTATCACTTCTAACCTTTGACCTTGGTCTTTTGACTTCAATATTTCTTAGTTATTCAGTGTCCACTTACCTCTTGAGGTCATCGAGTGCGGCCAGTCATACACCCCATCTGTTACTACTATCCTGATATATTGTGAGTTCCTTCCGGAAGCATTTAAGTGGAATAGTGATTTCTGTAGCTGTGTTTGAATAATGTCTTGCTTCTTTCAGGGAACTGTTACATATCCTGAGCTCACATTTAGCGTTTTTGGCATCCTCTCCATCGTTGCTGCTTTTTGTACACTGATACTCCCAGAGACGGGGAATCAGAAACTTCCCGACACTGTGGCAGACGTGAAGGCGATGGGCTGGGGGTGTTTTTGGCGTCGTAGTAAGGCCCAACTCGACGTGGCCGAACCTGCTATGAAGCAGGGAACTACTAAAGTGTAAAATAAAGAGGATCTCTTTACGATATTTACGGCAAAGACAAGAACAGAATGCGTTTCGTTGAGAGAAAGTGCACATTTGTGAACAAGCTAAGCTATAAACGATATAAAAACAACCAAGATGGGTGATTTGGCTACTTGGCATTCAGCTATGAGAGCTGTGTCATTAAGCTCATCATAGGGGTATTATATGTTCGATTTCAAGACTACCGGTCTGCAGCACTGAAAAAAAAATCCTTAAAATTTAAGGAATATTCCCCGACTATTACATCAGCGGAATATTCCTTAAAATTCAATAAGGAATATTCCGTAGCATGTTAAGGAAATTCCTTAACATGGTATGGAGTATGTTGACGAATATTTCGCTGGTGTAATAGTCGGGGAATATTCCTTAAATTATTAAGAAATTTGTTTCTGTGTACCTCCTATTTTTGTTGAAGGCCCGTTGGTCGAGCAGAGTAGATCGCCGACAAAAAGTGCGGGCGGTGGGTGACTTATCATGCACGGGATAAGCCCGATTTTCACCACTAGAATGTGTGCTATGCTAAGATAATGTAATACAAATACAACATAAATACCGTAACACTAGTAGTATTATATGCTGTGATCATGGAATAAAATAAATATAAATAACATTATGAATAATAATAAATAAATATAATACAGATAAGTTTGATGATTTCATTATAGAGGCAGACACGTGCGACTAAGATTTATCTCAATATGATCATTGATATAGCCCATACCATGAGGCACCATGGGCACACAACTGATAACTGTAGGGCTGCCAAATTAGAAATGCTCATAAGACTCCCACCGCCACCAATCGGCGCTCCAGTGAACTACCAGTAACAACAAAATGAGCTACTACGAAGTGGAGAGGTAGACCTATTATTACGTGCTACCACAGAATACGGTGGCATCATGTGGGAACAGGATATATTGAATGTACGTAGTAAAACTTTATGTATACATTAATGCTATAAGTAAATCCTTTATATATGCGTTAGTTTCCAAAATATTTGTTCTAATTTATTATATTTATGCAGCAAGGCTACATTTATTACAATGTGGAGATTGAAACAGAACCAAAGTTAATCTTACATCCTAAACAAACCTCTGGCGAGAAATGGTATTCTTTAACTGGTTGCAGGATCTGAAGTAACCCAGAAACTCTGAATGTGATAGGTGAATATAGGTAAGGGAGCGTGGCATTCCTATCACAGCCCAGATCGAGGGTGGGTTAAATTTTCTCGATACAAATTTATGTCGCGAAAAACGGCTTTTCGCTGACAAAAATAACGAAACGGGAGAGAAAAAATATGCCAATTTGAAACAGTTTGATAGACCTGAGCTTCTTTGTCCATGTACCATCTATCACGACTGTTTTGATGCTGACAAAATGTGATCATATTTGTGAGAAGAAACCTCCACTGATTTTAACGTTTTCGCGCCTTTCTGACATCTTGTGAGAATATGACCTTCGCTAATTTGATCTCGTGACCTTTCTGATCACGTGAATAAACACACGTCGCAATTGGTTTAAAACCAACATGGATCCATTTCTTGATGACGGGAGTCAAAATGTCAACCCCATTCTGCGCATGCCCCTGTAAACTATGGAGAAAGAAACACAATTACACTCAAAATAATAATCCGTTAAAATTTAACGTATTACTATCCGTTGGATAGTTTTAACGGATTAATCCGTTGTATAAACGGAAATAGTACGGTATAGTAAGGGAATCTTCCGTTGTTGTATTGCACTGACGGACTCATCCGTTACATCAACGGAATATCCCAGTCAGCAAGTAATCATTGGTCCCACCTGGGCAAACGTGGGGGCATGGGCAACCCTACACTGGCCCCAAGTGGGTTGAGTACTGGGAAGCCCACGTTCTGAATTGGGCTGTGTAGGAATAGGCAAACCCACGTCGGCCCCATGCGGGTGAAATATGGAGGGACCCACATTTGCACAGGCTTCATCTGCCACGTTAGCCCGACGAAGGCCCAACATCGGCAATTAAGACATTGGCTCGACGTCGGCAGACCAGCATTGTCCCAGCGGGTATGAATGATACGAGAGATGGAGGCCAAGTGAGGGCCATATCGGCGTTGGCATTGTGTGTTATTGTCCATGTGGGGCCCACGTCGGGGAGAGTGAGGGCAAATGTGGGCCGACGCCGGCTTTCCGGCGATGGGCCAATGTTTGGCGAGTCATGTGAAGCCAACGAGGGAAAGCCCAAGCGATGTATTGGCCGCATCGGGCCGACGTGGGCATCTCCACATTAACCTAACCACACCGGGCCGTCGTGGGCAGCACCGCACCAAGAGTTATCTAACTTGAATGAACCTACTCATTTGTTTTACTTTTATGAGCAGGAAATTGTAATTTTAAAATTTATCTGCATGTATAATTACGTTTGTGATTAATGAGCAATATCGGAATTATATGCCAAACTCTGTCCGATCGATAGAATTTTTATTTTTTTTATTTATTTCTCGACAAGGAGAAAGCACTGAATTAAAAACCACATGAGAGTTAATCAGCGCAGTCAATATCAATGCGGTTTGAGTTAAAATCATAAACATTGGATATTACGAACGATTCCGATGATATATATACTGAGAGGATTTTTCTCTTAACTCGGACGTTAGAGTTACGTGAACAAGCAGCCAGAGGATGCTAGGTCCCCCGCCGAAATGGCAGCAATATTTTTTAGCATTGTTGGTCTTAGGGGATATACATGAGGGAGGCAACTGCTGCTTCATAGGCGTTGGATGTGGAAGAGTCTTTCTGCCTTCCCAAGTTTTAAGATCAACTCAGAACAATTGACTGAAAGTTGATTGCTTCTGTGATATAGTTTCCATGCAGTGAAGCACCGAGAAGCATCCCCAAGTGACATCTCAAGGCATTATCTGCAAACCAAATTTGACGAGAAGCTGAAGGCATCAACCTGTTGCCCGGAAACCAAATTTTAAATTGCCACCAGTTGTCGCCACCTGTAGGTGCAAGTGAGCGAAATGCAATCCCAAGCATCATCTCATGGCATGGTAGCCTACATGTATTAGCCTATAGTATCTTCTACAGGGGGCTAATGATCGGCTGATGCAGCAACAACAACATTTTCCCAGTTAGACGGCAGATTAAAAAACGAGGCCGCGCTATGTCATCAGTCAACTGAGACAGTCACGTGGTTGTGTATGAAGATTGGGGTGGATCTTATCTAATAGTGATCCAATGAAAATGCTCGTATTAGTTTAAAATGGCGGGGTCGAATGACCAATCACTAAACGGGAGACAGCTGGAACAGTATGTTGACACTGTCTGTTAATACAGGGGCTTCGGAAGCAAATTCAAAGTGGTACGGCCACTATCATTGCACTTTAGGTGAGGATCCAGGGGCTGCCCAGGCCCCAGATGCTCCTGGGGTCTAGATCGCCAAAGAAGCGTTCTGAGCGATTTCTGGTGTCAATCAAAATCACTCTGCATTGAAGTATATTTTTAGTTCTTTCCTAACCCTTTTACCATTGAAAACGCAATCGATGGTGGTTTTCTGCGATGCTGAATTACAAAAATTCGTGTATAGTATAGTACTGTATCCTAGGCACATCGTGTAGAAGTAACCGAGATGATGCATTGATAATGTATACCAAATTTCACATTGAGCATTTGAACAGTGTCAGAGATAGAGATCACTAATGATTTTACATAAATTAAAGATGGTTGCCCATCCTTCCCGTCACTCAGAGGAACTAATGTGGTTATTCATTAATGCAAGTCTCTTCATACATCGATGCTGTAAATCAAGTTTCGTATATAACATTTGAATGGTATCAGAGATAAACATCATTAAAGATTCTGAATAAATTAAAGATGGCCGCCAAGATTTCCGCCCAATCAGAGAAACCAGATCTGTCATTCATCGTAAGTCTCTTGATGCATCAATGATGTATACCAAATTTTCCACTGAGCACTCCAACGGAATCAGAGATAGATCATTAATGATTTTGCCTAAATTAAAGATGGCCACCAAAGGTTTTCAGTCAATCAGGTCCCGATTCAAAGTATCTGGATGAATTGATGATACATACCTACCTTCATATAAAACAATTGAATGGTAACCGAGATATGTATGCTATCATTATCGATTTCGCATGAATTAAAGATGGCATCCAGGGTTCCCAGCTAATCAGAAAAGCCTGTTTGGTAATTCGTTGAAAGTTGCTTGATGTATCGATGATGTATATCAAATTTCGTATTGAACAGTTGAATGGTTTCCGAGATATGGATCATTATCCATTTTGCATGAAATTAAAGATGGCTGCTAAGGTACCAATCGGGTCCCAATTCTATAGGCTTCTGGTCCTTGACTAGGCTAATAAGCATACCAAATTTGGAATTCATCAGCGAAACAGTTTTCCGGCTATCTCGCTCATGAACGGACGTACGGACAGACGGACTTACCAGATGATGACAATACCCCATGGCCAAAAATGGCCGAGGGGTAAAAACATGGGTCTGTGCCTGATAAATTTTAAGCCTTTTGGGGTTGCAACTCATTCATCGAAAGCTCCCTGTACATGAACAACTGCACTGACAACTGCATGCCATCATCTGTCAGTCTGTAGACCAGCAAGGTTGAATTCAGTTCAATTCAGGAAATTGATCATATGCACAGTGTGCACCCAAACATTAGGAACACAGTTGTAATTAATATAGTAATATTCGTGTGTAGACAAATGATGTGCAATACAATTATTTGTTAGCAAAATTGAAGGAAATGTTGTCCTTCATTTAAGATGACACGAAATTCAAAAATCAGGGATTCAGTACTGCGGGGATTTCCCCGCCAGTTATTTCACATTATACTTCTGAAATAAAATATGGTTCATGCAAAAGCTTTAGGGTGAATCATATGATGTGGAATAGAATGATTTCATATAGCAAAATTGAAGGCCCATTTTGACGGACAAGAAGAAGAGAAACTCAGTGGTGCCACCTTCAGGCAGATGTTGCTGAAATGCAATACGGACTGGCGTCCTGTTGCAAGGAATGCGTATTCCGAATTTCGGAATAACCCAACACACCATTAGGAAGTTATCGCTTCGAACAGATGTACACGGAAAAAAAATCTATTTTGACACAGTGGCGCCACCTTCAGGCCGATGTTGGTGAAATGCAATACGGACAGACCTCTTGTCGCAAGGAATGCGAATGCTGAATTTCGGAAGAATCCAACAGAGCGTTAGAAAGTTATCGCTTCGAACAGACATGCACGGACGTACACGAACATCCACGGACTCAAAGAAGCAAGAACCAGTGGCGCTACCTTCAGGCAGATGTTGCTGAAATGTAATACGGACTGGCGTCTTGTCACAAGGAATGCGTATTCTAATTTTGGAAGAATCCAACAAAACTTTAGGAAGTTATCGCTTCGAACAGACATGCACGGATGTACACGGACATCCACGGATGCAAAGAAGCAAGAACTAATGGCGCCACCTTCAGGCAGATGTTGCTGAAATGCAATACGGACTGGCATCTTGTCGCAAGGTATGCATATTCCGAATTTCGGAAGCATCCAACAAAGCATTAGGAAGTTGTCACTTCGAACAGACGTACACGGACATTCACGGATACGAAGAAGCAAGAACTAGTGGCGCCACCTTCAAGCAGATGTTGCTGAAATGCAATACGGACTGGTGTCTTGTCGCAAGGAATGCATATGCCAAATTTCGGAAGAATCCAACTAAGCGTTAGAAAGTTATCGTTTCGAACAGACATGCACGGACGTACACGGACATCCACATACGCGAAGAAGCAAGAACTAGCGGCGCCACCTTCAGGCAGATGTCGCTGAAATGCAATACGGACTGGCGTCTTGCCGCAAGGAATGCATATTCCGAATTTCGAAAGAATCCAACAAAGCGTTAGGAAGTTATCGCTTCGAACAGACATGGACGGACACACGGACATCCACATACGCAAAGAAGCAAGAACTAGTGGCGCCACCTTCAGGCAGATGTTGCTGAAATGCAATACGGACTGGCGTCTTGCCGCAAGGAATGCATATTCCGAATTTCGGAAGAATCCAACAAAGCGTTAGGAAGTTATCGCTTCGAACAGACATGGACGGACACACGGACATCCACGGACACAAAGAAGCAAGACTAGCGGCGCCACCTTCAGGCAGATGTTGCTGAAATGCAATACGGACTGGCGTCTTGCCGCAAGGAATGCATATTCCGAATTTTGAAAGAATCCAACAAAGCGTTAGGAAGTTATCACTTCGAACAGACATGGACGGACACACGGACACAAAGAAGCAAGAACCATTTTAAAGTCCCCGGCCGCGTTGCGGCGGGGGACAAAAAGTCCACTCAATATAAACCCAGTTTGTATGGGATAAAATTTAATAAATTTCCGGTTACCAGCAAGGGCCCAACGTAGAACCCGTTAAAAAATAAGAATCCGTTACAATAACGGAATATTCCCTCGATTCCCTGGGGACGGACTTTTCCGTTAAATTTAACGGATAATAAAATCCGTTGAATCCGTTAAAAAATAGGAATCCGTTACAATAACGGAATATTCCCTTGATTCCCTGGGGACGGATTTTTTCCGTTCGAGTAAACGGAATTTTATTTTGAGTGAACGGTTTTGTTGACAAAATCCGTGTTTGATGGCAGATTCCCTCTAATTAAAGGAGCCATTTGGTGGTTGTCATAGTGCTGGAGATGCCAAATCATATTATTTATTCGATAAAATGTTTTTTTTGTGCCTCTGTCTCAATTCCCCACGCCGTGTGCAGTTAAAGATCTCGAGCGACTGACATCTTATTTATTTTTTAGCCGATGTTTTCGGGCTAGATCTGAAGTACCACTCGATCAGATTGTACCACATAATTTAATTGAGCGATGTGTATTGAATATCTAGATGTCATGAATTCAGTATAAGGACACATGGGACCCGATGAGAGATAAAGTAGAGTTTGACTATTGTGTTATTTTTAATGTTCTGAAGAATACTTTCTCTTGTTGGACATAGAATTCTGTATACTCCATTCAAGGGGAGCTACTCTTGTGGTCATTTTTGCTCCATGTGCGTTATTTTCAGAAGCTTCATGGCAGCTCCCAGTAAAAACACGTTGTGAAACTAGGAAGATTTGGAGGTTTACAAAACGGTAAACCCATAGTTTTGTCATCTGTTTTTGAGAGATCTTATATGTGTATTAGTTTACGCTTTGTATGGAGAGTGCTTCAGCTGTACAAGTAACTGTCAGTGCTCAGTTTGGCACTTTTTAATGTTTGTCATTTGAGCGGTAAACCATTCAATACATTATTTATGGCCTACTCTTCATCGTATCGTATACTATTGCGATTTTTTTTATTGTCTTGTGTAAATGATGAACAATTGAGGAAAATACTGCTCGTTTAACCCCATCTGGCCTGGGCTTTTTGGGACCTGTCGTGGCCTCGGGGGGAGCGAAATGGCCCCCACTAATTATTTTTCTTATCCCATCTTACATCGGAAAATGTAAGATGGCCGCCATGATGACGTCACAGTGACGTCATCTTTTCGGAAGCCATTTTTCGGCCTTTTTGGGGTCGATTTTTTTTAAATTTTCATTTTTCCGATTTTTCTCTCGAAAAAAATCTAATAAAATATAGAATAATTAATTTTGCATAAGCAATACACTTTCAAGGCCTTTTAGGCAAGGAAAATGTGAAGAAATGGAGCGAAAAGATTGAAAAACACGACTTTCGCGGATACCACATGGCCGCCCTTTTGAATTTACCCAATGATCCTCCGCCCGGGGGTATAGGAAGATAGGCTCAAAATGACCCCAATAAGATAAGCTTAAAAGTCACCAAGTTTCAGTCTCCTCGGTTTTGTCGTTTCGGAGCAGCACAGGCCAGGTAGGGTTAAGTCTCTCTGAAGGATTAATTATGAGCTTTGTTGTGGATTTCAGCTTTTGTTCTTCTTGTTGGATGTGATAAAGGCGTCCCTTTTCTGTTAAGGTTCTGATGCGGGTACTGAGCATTTCATCGTACAGGGAGCGCATAGGTTTAAAACCTCCCTGTTCGTCTTCTTCTGTATGGCCCGCGGTTTGTTCAGACTCCCCAAATAGATCCATGATGATCGTAAAGTAAAACGTCAATGATGTAGAAACTACAGAGTTAGTTAAACGCAATGTACTTGCATGTTCACTTGATCTGAATTTTAATTCTCAGTTCTTCATGAAATGTGTACATCTGTTAACATATCTGATAATTATTCACTCTGATGTGAAGCCTGGCAGTGATCTGTTAACCATACTGTATCTGTGAACCGTGAACCGTGATTGACTGAAACAATAATAAAAACAGAACCTTACTTATTTGTGCAAAGGTCATTATACAAACATAAATAGCAATGGTCAATATTGCTATTCGTCAATATTGATCGTCCAGAAAGGGCGACAAAAGCCTTATAATTACTTGACTTCTAGTTGACTATGCTTAGAGCGTGTTTTGTAATTTGTATTTACATCGAGATATGGCATTAAAACATTTACACTAGAATAACACACGATATATACATGAACTGACACAAAACAGCATTTGACATGATGAGTGAAGATTTTGACATGACAAGTGACCATTTTAACATGACGAGTGAAGATTTTGATATTAACCCTACCTGGCCTGGGGGGGGGGGGGGCAAAATGGCTCCCCGTACCAAACTTTCTTCGCAATCTCCGGAACGACAAAAAATAGAGAGCTAAAACTCCGTGAATTTATAGTTTATCATATTGGGGTCATTTTGAGCCTATTTACATGACCCCCCGAGGAGCGGATCATGGGTAAATTTAAGATGGCGGCCATGTGGGGTCCCAGAAAAGTGATGTTTTTGTCATATTTCTTTAAAATTTCTGCTTTTCTCCGATGAAAAGTGAGCAAAAACTATTTTATTCCACATCATATTAATATTTACTAATTTATCATGCTGTATTTGCGGAGAAATTGCATAAATAAAAAATTCGGAAAATCTGACCGAAAAATCGACCCAAAAATGTCGTTTTTAAAAATGACGTCAATGTGACGTCATAAAAGCGGTCATTTTGGATTTTTTTTCATTTTCTGGTAGAAAATACTTTATGGGAGTTTCAGCACTTTAGCCTTAGTGGTAGAGAAAATATATACCCCCAGGCTGCGATACACCCCAAATCGCGCGGGCCAGATAGGGTTAAAACACTTATGAACCGTTTCGAGCACCACTCGGTTGTGCGTGAATGCTATGCCCTGTGGTTGAACTTATATGAGCAGTTTTTGCAGCAACATGGTGCATACCTGACATACCTAAGATTGGTTGAGAATGACCCCTTTCGAAAAGAGCATAAACAGTTAATAGACATAAAAGGATATACAGAAGGGTGGTTTCTGACAAGAAGGGACGTACAGCCTGAAAAATCTTCAGATATACAACCTCAAGATAGTGCGTCGTCAAAAAGGCAGCATCAAGAACCAGTCGTCATTCATCGGCTTTGAGTGCTGTTTCATCATTACGGTTTCGTGAAGAAACAAATAAGGCTGAAGTAACTGCACAACTTGCTTCATTGAGAAGGCGGCATGAATAGAGCATCAGCAATTAGACCTTAAAATCAATGAAGAGCAATTAGAACTTGACACAAAATTAGCCATTTCTGATGCTAAGACAAAGGTCTTCGAACACTATGCTGGGAGCACAATGAGTCGCTCATTTCCCATGTCCGAGTTTCGTGGTATAAAGGCTCGCACAGAAACGGCTCCCAAAATCGAGATTACGCGGAAGGATGAGATGTCCACTCGTACAAGTACAGTCCCCAAGACACCGATGCCGGTCTTCAGAGATACAGTTCACAAGAGTGAGATGCCACCATACCGAGAGACAAATGCCATTTCTAGGAGAGACACTATAGAAGAGACATTTATAAGAGAGGCTTTACTTGAAGACACGCCTTCTGACGAGACTTTTATACAATATCCTTTAAATCAGTACCAATCTAAGTTAAATCCTGTTGATAGGGTATTTACATATGCTAAGTCTACGTAGGCTGAGAATATTCCACAGGTTTCTTTTGATCACAGGTCAAGTCCAAATGATGTTACACAACCTAGAAATGTCTCTGATAATAGTATGTCCCTCGTCTACAATTTTACCTGTAGATAAAATGATGATGTCATTTGTACGCCATTTGAAGAAGCCTTTGCTAGACATAAAAAGGTTTTCAGGTAACCCCCTCGAATATCGCAAATTCATGAGGCAATTCAAAACCAAAGTTGTCGCCACACCGAAGACTCCGATGAGTGCATGAATTACTTGAATCATTTCACTGAAGGTGAGGCAAACCGAATTGTGAATGGACTTTCCTACTTAGACGCAAACCAAGGTTATAACGCCGATCTTACGGAATTGGAAGTTCGGTACGGGGATGCTGAGGTTTTAGCTAATGTATTTGTGAAGCGCGCCCTGGACTGGCCTGTCATCAGGCCCGACAACCCAAAGTTATTTGACGAGTTTCCTATTTTCTTAGTAGAATGCGAAAGCGGGATACAAGGGATAGAGTCTGTCAAGGTGCTGCAGTACCCTGAAAACCTGAGACGGCTTGTCAAAAAGTTGCCATACTACTATCATGATAAATGATGGAACATCGTTCAAAAGGCTAAAGATGACGGCCAGATAGTGACATTCGCCCAGTTGGTTGATTTTGTGAGACGAGAGGCGAAGAAGGCAACACATCCGACCTATGGCCGTGACGCGCTCAAATCAGATACTAAGACAAATGTCGGAAAGGAGAGAGTACCCTGACAATCGTATCCGTTTCAAACCAAAGGAACTTTCACCACAAAGGTAACGGAAGCATTGCCAACCATTCCACAGAGTTCCGGGGAATCACCAAAATGGCAACCATTGGTTTCCAGCGATACATCAGAACAAGCTGCAGTAAACAAAGCAAATGCCTTCAAGAGTCCATGCATCTACTGCTCATCAGGATTTCATTGCCTTGAAGAATGCAGCCAAATTTCACTCCTGCCATACACAGAAAGGACCATTTTCTTGAAGTCAAAAGGGTTATGCTATGGCTGCCTGCAATCCAATCATGTCATAAAGAATTGCAGGGGAAAAGCAACTTGTAGAATCTGCCAACGACGCCACCCAACGATTTGCCAAGACTATTCGTTCAAATCAGGTCCAACTACACAACAGAAAAAAACAGAAGACAAAGTGGTGGCTACTTCCTGCACTCAAACATGTAGCGAACATTTTCAAAATGGAATTGTAGGAGATTGTACAAGCACTATGGCCATTGTTCCAGTTTCTGTAAAACTTAAAGGGATAGAAAACCCTAAGATGATGCATACGTATATCGAAAGAACTATATCATTAGTATTCGAAAAACAAAACAAATCAGCTTTTCTAGTAATTCCGAATGAATGAGATCATTTTGAACATCAGAATTATTGCCCAGATCAATAATCCGTGAAAGTCGCCATTTTAACAAGCCCGAGAGCCGTTAGCCAATGAAAATCCTTTAAATATCACCTGACATTATTCCTGTGACGTAGTTGAGCCCAAGCCAGAGTAGCTAATAGCATGGAGACCAATTGTAAATTATTGTGTCGATGGCTTTTGACAGATCGGTGGACCTTTCTTTACGCTCCGAGACGATTATGAGGATCGTGATATATGAATGTCGAATTGATATACAGGTTGACATGTGGCATTTTGCATATGATTTCACAAGCTCTCTTTCTGAGGCAAGAATATTAGGCCACATCACCCGATAGCAGTAGAAGAAACGCTACTAATGTTGCCGTTGTTGTTGTTTAATGCTTTACCTTATGGGATAGAGCCCGGATGACAAAGGCATATTTCTCGCAGCGCCATCTACATAAAAATAGTATGGCCCACAAACGTCACAGTCATTCCCAGATGTCGCAGATCACAAAGTGTTAAAGTGTGATCGATAAATCGGTGTTTACTCAGCTGTAGAATTTTGTTAATTCTTTCTACCCGTGTTTTTGGAATCTGATGGCATAATTCTGTCATGTCGAGCACGAGTTTACGCAGAGTTTACTATTCCTTTAAGGGAGGTTTGAAGACTGTCAACACCTATGCATTTCTTGCTAGCGGGAGCAGCGTTTCGTTCTGTTCGAATAACCTCATGCATGAGGTTGGAGCTAATGGAAAGCCAGTGGATGTTACCCTTGACACTATGGGGGTACCATACTCAAGGAAACTCATATTGTTCAAGGGCTCGAAATCCCTCATCACGGGGTGTACCACCCAAAGAAGCCAGATAAATTAAGAGTCGTATTTGACTACATCAGCCTCTTTCAATGGAGTTTCACTGAACAGCACTCTTCTCCCAGGTCCAGATCTGACAAGTAATCTCTTAGGGGTCTTACTTCGATTTCGACAAGAACAGATTGCCTTCATGAGTGATATCGAAAGTATGTAGTATCAGGTTCGGATGCCTAAAGACGACTGTGATTACTTACGTTTTTTCTGGTGGTCAGGTGGCGACATTCAGAAGAAGCCTGTGGCTTACCGGATGTTGGTTCATTTATTTGGAGCTACATCATCGCCGAGCTGTGTCACAGCAGCCTTGCAGAAAACAGCAGATGACAACAGAGATAACTTCTCTGCAACTGCCGTAGATGTCGTCAAGAACAATTTTTACGTTGATGATTGTTTATCCTCAGTGGACAATGTGAAAAGGGCCATAGCATTGGTGTCAGAACTACACAGCCTGTGCCAAAAAGGGGGTTTCCGGTTAACCAAATGGATTAGTAACAGTCAGGAGGTTACAGAATCTAGCTGCTCCTGTGCAAGAGAGGGCGAAAGAAGTTCGCAGCCTTGACCTCGAAAGAGAACCTCTGCCTAGTGAGCGTGCGTTAGGTGTCCACTGGGAGGTGGAGTCCGACACACTAGGGTTCAACGTGAAACTCAAGGACCAGATTCCTACAAGAAGAGGAATCCTCTCTACAGTCAGTTCTACATTTGATCCACTGGGCCTTGCTTCACCGTACATCCTGAGTGCCAAAATCATTCTTCAGAACCTATGTAAACTAGGTGCCAGTTGGGACGAAGGAGTTACTGCAGCCAGTCTACAAGCCTGGAATAAATGGTGTAAAGAGTTGGATATGCTTACCAGCCTGAAAGTGGACAGATGCTATCAATCGAAGAATTTCGGTTGTGTGTCAAACTGTCAGATGCACATATTTTCCGGCCGCAGTGATCTCGGGTATGGCGTGGCTGCTTACCTCGCTTCACTAACGAAAAAGATCAAATTCACTGTATGCTGGTGCTGGGTAGGTCTAGGGTTGCACCCTTAAAGAAAGGGAACACGCCACAGTGGCTATACGCACAGCACACATGCTACAGAACGAACTCCAATCGTATCTCTGTTATCCGCGAAGCGTCGAAGGTGACGCAGTGGCGCTACGTTGATACCAAAAGCAACCCTGCGGACTGTGCATCCAGAGGTATGACCATGAGGCAACTTTTTCAACATAAGGCTCAGAGGTCCAAAATTTCTGTGGAATCCTAAAGAAGATTGGCCTACATCACCGGACATCCCATTGCTAATTGACTCGACTGACCCTGAACTGAGAAAACCATCACATATGGCCATCGTTGACCAATCAGCCAAGATATCTCCTACCATTCAGATTGGAATCGGCTGAAAAAGACCGTAAGTAGGCTTCTTATCGCTATGTGCAACCTTAGACAACGAGCCGAGCCCGGCGGGAGATATCTCTTCAACAAGACAAGATGACCAGGTCGGATCCTAATTCACAAAAGAAGACAATTATCACTCCAGAAATCTACGCCCAAACAGAACAGAAGCTCATTCAATACGAGCAGAAGCGCTTCTTCAACGATGAATTCAACATTCTCTCGAAAACTCAAGACAGAGAAACATAAACAGGCCTAGTTCAATTTTCAAGCTTGACCCTATTCTTGTTGACGATGTTCTACGGACGTTTGGATAAGCTGAATTATTCTTCGAAGCTAAACATCGTGGAGTATGGGAGCGCATTATGCGTTCGGTGCGCAAGATCCTCTACTCGTTTCGCAAGGAACAGAACATCAAGTTGGACGATGAATCTATGCAGACACCTTTCTGCGTGGTTGAGGCCATCCTCAACAATATACCCGTTTCAACCTTACTTGACCAGCCCGGTAATCGTCAAGCGCTGACGCCAAACCATCTCCTGCTCTTACAACCTGGAGAAAGGGCGCCACCGGGATTGTTCTCAAAGACCGATAGCTATGTAAAGAGAAGATGCAATACTTGACCGATCTTATTTGGAGAAGATGGTCGCGGGAATACTTGTCCCTTCTCCAGGAACGACAGAAGTGGGGAATTCCCAAGAGAAATCTTCAAGTGAATGATATTGTTCTCTTAGTAGATAGTTCACCACGGAACTCCTGAGCTCTTGGTTGTGCCATGGAAGTAATCAAGGACAATGTCAGAATAGTTAGAGTTAAAACCAAGTCATCCACCTTGCTCAGACCAGTAGACAAGCTTTGTCTGATCTTAGAAGCTAACTGTTAAGACTATTTTGTTATGTACGGTAACTGAAAGCACGTAGCTATTCCATAGTAGGGTAAACAACTTGAATGATATTGTTTACGAATATTTGACCATTCGCTGTTAAATGTAAGAAATGCTTCGCTTGCCCTCTCCAATTCGGGGGCCGGCGTGTAATGGTCAACAACTGTACAGAATACTTTCTCAAATTGTACATAAAATTATGTATACTCCACTCAAGGGGAGCTACTCTTGTGGTCATTTTTGCATTCCCACTCCACGTGCGTTATTTTTTGAAGCTTTATGGCAGGTCCCAGTCAAAACACGTTGTGAAACTAGGAAGATTTGGAGGTCCACAAAACGGTAAACCTATAGTTTTGTCATCTGTTATTGAGAGATCTTGTATGTGTATGAGTTTGTGCTTTGTATGAATAGTGCTTTAGCTGTACAAGTAACTGTCAGGGCTCAGTTTGGCTTTTTTGATGTTTGTCATTTGAGTGGTAAATTTTCCTTCGCCATGGCAACAAACGCCATTACAAAAACAACGCCATTATAAATGAGTTTGAGCTACAATACATTATTTATGGCCTACTCTTCATCTTATCGTATACTATTGCGATTTATTGTATTTTCGTGTGTAAATGATAAACAATTGAGGAAAATACTGCTCGTTTAATGTCAAAATCTTCACGTGTCATGTCAAAATCTTCACTCATCATGTCAAATGCTGTTTTGTATCAGTTCATGTATATATCGTGCGTTATTCTAGTGTAAATGTTTTAATGCCATATCTCGATGTAAATATAAGTTACAAAACACGCTCTAAGCATAGTCAACTAGAAGCCAAGTTGTTATAAGGCTTTTGTCGCCCTTTCTGGACGATCAATATTGACGAATAGCAATATTGACCATTGCTATTTATGTTTTTTTATAATAACCTTTGTGCAAATAACTAAGGTTCTGTTTTATTATTGTTTCAGTCAATCACGGTTCACGGTTCACAGTTTCAGTATAGTTAACAGGTCTCACTACCAGGCTTCACATCAGAGTGTACAATTATCCGATATGTTAGCAGATGTACACATTCCATGAAGAACTGACAATTAAAATTCATTTCAAGTGAACATACAAGTGCATTGCATTTAACTGACTCTGTAGTTTCTACAAGTAATACACGAACACCTAAAACGAAATCCATTCTACATATATTCCTGATAGTCTGTTTGTCGAACCGCCGATCCGCGACTACAGAGTTCTGTGCAAAAATACAGGTGTATCGAAGTAGTTCAGCTGTATCTGTTTTATTCGACATGATAGCCCGAAAGCTACATGTATGTTTGTGACACGAAAACTGCGAATGACCAGGTTATCGAGATAAAAACATAAAACAAAACAGCATTAATCTATGGAAAAAAAATTGTAGGGTAGTTCTTGAAAAACATTGCAGCTGTCCATCAGGCCATATGTCTGATCTGATCGATTACATTAAACATTGCAGCTGTCCATCAGGCCATATGTCTGATCTGATCGATTACATTAAACATTGCAGCTGTCCATCAGGCCATATGTCTGATCTGATCGATTACATTAAACATTGCAGCTGTCCATCAGGCCATATGTCTGATCTGATCGATTACATTAAACATTGCAGCTGTCCATCAGGCCATATGTCTGATCTGATCGATTACATTAAACATTGCAGCTGTCCATCAGGCCATATGTCTGATCTGATCGATTACATTAAACATTACAGCTGTCCATCAGGCCATATGTCTGATCTGATCGATTACATTAAACATTGCAGCTGTCCATCAGGCCATATGTCTGATCTGATCGATTACATTAAACATTGCCGCTGTCCATCAGGCCATATGTCTGATCTGATCGATTACATTAAACATTGCCGCTGTCCATCAGGCCATATGTCTGATCTGATCGATTACATTAAACATTGCAGCTGTCCATCAGGCCATATGTCTGATCTGATCGATTACATTAAACATTGCCGCTGTCCATCAGGCCATATGTCTGATCTGATCGATTACATTAAACATTGCCGCTGTCCATTAGGCCATATGTCTGATCTGATCGATTACATTAAACATTGCCGCTGTCCATCAGGCCATATGTCTGATCTGATCGATTACATTAAACATTGCAGCTGTCCATCAGGCCATATGTCTGATCTGATCGATTACATTAAACATTGCAGCTGTCCATCAGGCCATATGTCTGATCTGATCGATTACATTTTCTGATTGAAATATATGTTTTGGCATACGATAGACTCACACTGCAGCACCGGTTTATGACCGTTATCATGTATAGCCACGAATTGTATAATGAACGTCTGAAAATGCTTACCAAAAGAACAACACCCATTGAGATGCAGCCGACCTCAACAATTGATCAAAAACGCGACCGGAAAACCAGTTAATAACTATATGAACCTCCTCGCGCGTTTTGCATTTGGACGGTTGAAATCAAGTTCGGTTCTTTATATTCCCCAACTGAACGTAAGTTTTTACACAAATGGTGACACAAAACAGAAAACGCAGACAAAGTAACACATTTCGAATACGGAAATAATGAACATTTCGGATTAAGTCAGATATATTCTATTCTTTGTGTAAACCGTTGTATCAGTTTAAGTGATGTCCTGTTACGTCAAATTTCAAGGTCAAATACTCAAAGACTTTCTGTGAGTCGTGACTGTGAACTTCAAGGCCAACTTCGAGATCTGACACTTGCATTGACCTTGTGACGTCATTTAGGTGCCATTTAGGTCACGTCTCTCAATGTGTAGTTTGATTATAGAAATTATGATTATGTGTCTGAGAAAGTATAACTACATCATGACCACATACAAAACCTGGTGAACCCTCAATTTTCCTACAATATGCTTCATTTTGGATGGACACTGACGATGAACAAACCGTCTTCGGGGGGAGAATTCCAAATATGCTCAATTCTCAGTGGTGGTAACGCATTCCTTTAGTCAGTATTGGGCAACATATTTCATTCGTGATACAACGATATGTCCTAAATATTCTGATATGTTGAACCATATTTGAACCCGCTCCTGTCATAAAAAAATAGGGGAGAGATTATAAGAATGAACCAAGTCTCAGACGGTGTCCTATGTGATGAGCGCCTGTCGCCGACACCGGGGCAGGACGGCATTTTCCAGGGATTAATGTGAAACAAACCCGTCATTTAGCAGGTTCTTTCTTCTGTATTTGCTACCCTTCAACCACAACCCAAAGGAAAAAAGAGCTCAGCTTTGGCCACACAGAGTGACTTCCTGCCATAGTATTTTTTTTATTAATTAACTCACACATTGTTTCTATTGAAGTAGTCTAGCTTCCTAATCAGTAGGTTCTTTCTTCTGTCGTGATGGGAGGAAACGCACGAAGACAGAAACTTGGCTAAGGCGATTAGTGTCATTGATTCCAGACTTTCATTATATGTTGTGAAAGTCTACAGAACACAGGGCCGCCTATAGGCTCTGGAGTTCTAGACGGCCAAAGAAGTGTTCAGAGCCATTTTTGGCACATTAACCCTATCTGGCCTGGGCTTTTTGGGACCTGTCCGGTCCTGCGGGGGGGGGGGACCGAAATGCCTCCCTCCTCTAATTATTTGGCTTATCCCTTGAGCTAAGGGGCTGAAACTTACCACACTAAACCCTTGGTCAAGCTCTACAAGAAAATGTAAAAAATCCAAGATGGCCTCTTTGATGACGTCACAGTGACGTCATTTTCAAAAACGACATTTTTGGTCGATTTTTCGGTCGGATTTTCCGAATTTTTTATTTATGTAATTTCTTCGCAAAAACTGCATGATAAATTAGTAAATATTAATGTGATGTGAAATAAAATAGTTTTGCCCACTTTTCATCGCGGAAAAGCAGAAATTTTGAAGAAATATGACAAAAACGTCACTTTTCTGGTACACCGCGTGGCCGCCATCTTGAATTTTCGCATGATCCTCTGCTCAGGGCGTTATGCAAATGGGCTCAAAATGACCCCAATATGTCAAACTATAAAGTCCGGGAGTTTCAGCACTCCATTTTTCGTCGTTCCGGAGATAGCGCAGAAAGTTTGGTTGGAGGGGCCATAATGGCTCCCCCCCCAAGCCAGGTTGGGTTAAACATATTTATTTTTCCCTAAGCTAATCAACCAGTATTTACGCCTCGACCAAGTTTGGCCTAGAGGTATCCCCTTATTGTCTTATTATTCTCTATATCTGGGAAACCGATTCACCTACGTTTATCAAGCTTGGTGAACTTATGTATCATGTCGTGAAAAGAAGCCTATCAAAATCGAGCGGTATTGTCATCATATACGCCTGTATGTCCGTTAACGCAATATCTGGAAAACCAAATCACCTATGTTAAATTACCAAACTTGGTGAACTTATGTATCATATCGTGAACAGGAAGCCTGCCTTTTTGCAAAAGTGCAATTTTTTCAAATAAGGCCACTGCTTTCTTGATGCACAGTAGACGTCCACCTGTATATGTTGTGATAAAAAGCAAACTTAATAATAATTCAGCTGTTCACTCTATGATAACCAGGTACATCAGAATCAAAGTATGCTATAGTTTGACTATTAAACTTGTGCGAGAAATTCAAACACGCCTCCAAGACTAATGCTTAACTATCCTGGCTTTATTTATACATGTATTAATTGCCAATATCAGGCTTATCAGAAGATGAGTCACAGATTACTCAGAATGCTGCTTTGAGTTATGTACCCCGACACCGGGACAGGGCTGGACCAGGTCGGGTGTTTTCGGCAGATATGGCTACTTTTTCATGAAGTGATACTTGGGATTGTGCCATGCTGGGGATACTGTCCCTATATTCAGCCAAGTGCATACGTTGTGCCACCTCCACATTTTGTTTTCTATCTTTCATCTTTAATTCTAAAACTGCTTGGTGTGAACTCATTTGTTAGATAAAAGTAGTATTTGACTTCCTCTATTTTTCATGCAGAGCTTTTTCATCGTCAAGTGAAGCCAAATGATGAGGACAAACAGGTGGAAGTCTAAGAAAACTTAGGGCGAGGAGAATAAATCAACAGTTTCTTCACCTAAAAGATTCAACCTGGGTGCGGAGAAGACGCAGGGGAAGACGCAACTACTAGCTACAGAGGATTATGAGGAACATCTTCAACAAATCAAGAAGGAAGTTACACATCTACAGACTCTCGAGAAAGAAACGAGAGTGAATCGGCAAAAATGGCAGACCACGTTAGATGCTGGGAAGTTTGCGCTTATAATCCAAAAGTTCCCGTGTTTTGAGGAGGGCAGTTTTGTATGTACATATATAATCACTCTGATTATTTAATTTCACTTTGGGATGCCTACTGTTGTGCACATTCGCAATGAAAGGTGTAGCTGGCTTCAAGTGCTGCGATCTAAAATAGTAACCGTGACAATTTTTGTTAGCTTGATATCTCAGGATAACATGAAGTACATGTAGGCCTATCAGATTTTACTAACTCTGCTCAGTGATATTCTGTCTGTGACCTTGCTCACGTTCCGATGCATGTTTATCGGCCCTGAATTCTGGATGTTTAGATGACAATTAGTTGCAACCGTGTGCTTCATTTCTCTATCCGAAGTGCTGGTTGAATCTTGAACAATCTGCATGACAATCCGATCATCTTCATCTTCCCTCTGCTTGCAATACATTACAAACCAGGGAAAGTGACATACATGTAGTTCACATATTCAGGGATTGAAATGGCGGCCTGCAAAGGCCATGTGAAAGTTTACCTTCTAACAAAATTTTGCGGCAGATATTGTTTTTATCTGTAGTGGATTCGCTGATGATCATGTTGATCGACGAGAAAGATAGAATACTTTTCTTTCCAAACAAAAAAAAAGTCGTAGTGGTCGAATCCGCCTTTTGCGCTATTCCTAATGCCGGTTTCGGCCGCAAGGTGGCGCTAGCGCTCACGGCACTTTGGTCTGTTCCGGTTTAGCTGTCTACTACTGTAAACATGTGCAGGAGGGAAAGCGAGTATTGTATTTCGCCTCGTTTCGTCAGATTTTCTCACTGATGGAGACGTCCTTGGTAGTTTACGTAAGTATAGTCAAGTCTAATTTTTACTCGTTTGTACAAGCATAATAAAAGCCGCTTTGTCAAGAAATTGGGTAATCAAAGCTCGTCGTTGTTGTTATTATAAAACATGGTGGGTGGCCGGCAGTTCAGCCTGATTAAACCACACTCTACTGAAAACAATCAGCAGGGGCCAGTTTGTTTGATCAAGTACTGTGAGAAATAATCGGATTATTAGTTAACCCGACTACCATGTAGCTGTTAATGTAGCTGTATGATTATAATGTGATAAACAAGAACCCAACCCGCCTCAGTTGGGACTGCTGGTAGTGTTTCATAATTTTATTGTGAAAAGACACACTGAACAGGAAATTAATGTGCCATATGTCTTCTAACTTCTCATAAATACGGAGGAAGTAGTTTTTGCACTAATAGCTACTTATTTTTAATTTTTTAATTATCTAATTATTATACCATGTATTTCTTCTGCAAAATGCATTGAAACAAATGTATATATATATCTACATATTCCTGTTCTGTCAATTATTTGCAATTTATCAAGAGAATAAATCATCTCAATATGATTAAAGCCGATTGAAGCCAGGAGAACCGCGACAATATTATCAGTGATAATGCCTCCACAATCGTACGGTACAGTAATCCTTTATTCTTGAGTCGATGACACGCAAGTTTCTACTATAACTAAACAAATGTTTTATAACAACAACGACGATTTGATGACTATGCTTACGTAAACTACCAAGGACGTCTCCATCAGTGAGAAAATTTGACGAAACGAGGCGAATACCCGCCTTCCCTCCTGCACATGTTTACAGTAGCAGACAGCTAAACCGGAACAGATCAAAGGGTCGTGAGCGCTAGTGCTACCTTGCGGCCGAAACCGGCATGAGGGATAGCGCAAAAGGCGGACTACTGCACATCAAAATTTAGATTGATGATGAAAGCAAATTTATTCAGGGAAGACTATTATGTCAACCGTCAAAACAAACGTGTATGTTTTTATTTCTACAGGTTCTACGCAAATTCTATAGCATGACAGAAACTAATCCTGATGACCTGAGAAACAGAATGGAGTGTATCATGAAGCATGTTGCTGAGAAAAAAGAGGCACCTGTGGTATGTACACTTGACCATTGCTTGTGAAATTCCAGCTTGGCTATTGCAAGTACACGAAACACATATATCAGATATATCTACAAAACAGAGTGTTACTTTGTGGCTGTGCATGCATGATTTCATCCATGCTTACCCAGGTCTACTCGATATCAATATAAGGTCCATGTACAGAAAAGCTTGTCTTCCAGGGTACAAACAGTAATTGAGATTCTCTATACAATGGTTAGCTACATGTAGGCTGAACATTATATCATTCCCATTTGTCATTTGTTTTTTTTTATATTTAAGCTGATATTTCACTACTTACTTCCAGGATGAAGATATGACGGAACCTGTAAGGAACTTGCAGCTTATCAACTATATGGAGAAGGCTGTGCAACACTGCAAGGGCAAAGGAAAATCGGCCAAGTGTCAAAGTTGTGAAAGTAAGTGTGAAACTGGTGAATGCCATAGAATGGTTTAGAAGCAAATGCAGTGTTTGTGTCAAGAATTTGTGTTTATACAACCCATTCGTATTAGGGGTGTCGGACGATGTTCAAAAGTAGGGGTATTATCCCAGCACTTTTTGATAGGTTCCAGCGAAGCCCTGCATGAGAGGGTGCTGCTGATCCCGTGCACAAGTAGCCAGACAATTGACATTGACACCTGGGTGTCAATCTGAGCTGATCTCATTAAAGTTTACATACATTTTCGTGATTTTATTACATGTATATCTCTACTTTGAAGAGCATCCACAACTTTGATGATTAAGGTCGCTCTCTTGTATCGGTAAAAGTCATCATGTACATTCATCATACATCCGTAAACGCAATATCTAGGAAACAGATTCACCTACTTGAATGAACTCAATGAACGTATGTATCTTGTCGTAACCTTATTTCGAGTTGTTTCGTCTGGGACGTCGCTCAACAATAGTAACGTCCCTTTGACGTCGATCTCTCTTTCAGCAAATGGTGGGGCAGATTCTAATACATGGGAATATTTATAATTTGCAGATTTTTATTGCCTAATCAAGAATGTTCTTGCAGTATGTTGCACTATTTTTTTAATTGATACCTAGAGTAAATGCAATTATCCCACGAACAAATCTAACTCAATTTGTTTTACATAAATGGTATGTCTGCCTGTGTTATTTAACAGAATTTGCTCCACCTTTTGCGGTCGCAACAGTGCTGCCACGCAAAGGGACTTTACTATTGTGACGTGTGAGGTAAGGTCACAACTCGGAAATCCGCTATTGAAAACGAGTCGTGTCAGTTGATACTTTACTGAGTTATGTCCCTTTTTGTCTTATTATTTTCAATTTATCTGGAAAACTGGACAAGCTTATAAACCTTGTGTATTTTGTCGTGCACCAGCAGCCTATCTTGGGAACTATTTACGGAGTTTATCCCTTATTTTGTAGTTTTATTTTCAATTTATCTGGATAACTGAATCAAATGCAGTCACCAAACTGATAAAACTTATGCAGGGCTCTCCATGAGAGGCGACTGATCACTCGCGCTCGCATGAAATATCCCAATGCAGAGTGATGGATTGCTCGCATCAAAACTTCAATGTATGATTCTTACTGAGGAGTTATAGCAAAACACTCGCCATTAACTCGCCTGAACTTAAGTTTTTAATCACTCGCCTTCATTTTACTCCTGGGAAGGCCTGTTATGTATCTTGCCTTGAATCACAAGCCTATCAGAAATGAGTCTTCTTACACCTGTCTCACATTAGATGTAAAATATGTATCTCTACTATCTTTGGTTGAAGGTCGTTACGCCTGAGAGACATAACAACTGTATACTAGAGCAGTAGCATCTTTGAAAATCGGTATTTTACCACACCAGCTTTCTGTGCAGAATAAACTGCAGTATTACACTCAAAATGCATTACAAACTCCTTCCAAAGCTATAAATCGGATATTTTGCTTCTTCGTATTATAACACAGCTCGCTTTAATGCGCGATTCAATATAACAGGATTACTGATGTCATTTCGGGATAAAAATCACACGAAATTGCCATAAATATATTGTAGAAATATTTCTGCACTTAACTAAGTAATGTAATCGAAAGGCCGTGCCATGGTAAACATGATAAATATAATCGGCTCAAACTAAACACAGAAACAAGATCATTGTAGAAAGTGTTGGCACTTTTATAGTTCACAAAATACTCAAGGGAATATCGTTTTGAATTTAATATGAGGTACAATAACTGTTGTTTATTGTTTTTGCAAGGGTATTGAGACTTGATAAAGTGTACACCCACAAGGAACTGAAATCTGATGATTTGGATGCTCCAAGGCTAGTGGTGTTTCTTGACGAAACCGACAACCTTTCCTGTGTTTTTGCTATTGGGGATGCTGTCCGTATATTTGGACAGGCTTTTTCGATATTAGAGTGCATCATTTTATTACTGGCAGTATACTACGTATGTGACCTGGAATATCCAGCTGTTTATTCCCAGTATCCTGAGATTCTGCAGCATTGGGTCCTGATAGACCCCTTCACCGGAGTAAAATGCACCAGTTTTGGTGCATTTTACTCCGGTGAAGGGGTGTGTTTGGTGTTTTTGATCACCTTTGGTGTGAAACCTCTCAGCCCTGACAAATATCTGCTTCGAGCTATAGATGATCACTTGAATTAGACGAATAACCTTTTACAGCACGTGTTTTGAATGCCTCAATCATTTATTCCAGTGAGGATTATGCCGATAAGCTCAAACTAGGCTTATTAATAGATAGATGAATTTAAGGTGAAAAAGCTTGACAATTTTACTGTCAGCTAAATGCCTTGAACATGACAAACTTGCGCAACATAAAAATGTCCCATAATAGCCCATATGGTCGCCATTTTCAATTCAACTTTATTTCTCAACTGAAGATCAAAATGAGCAGAATTTGATACACTATGGCGTGGATCTGGTTCCGACTTGAAAATAATACGATAATGAGCAAAATGAAAAACAACAATACGATTTCGGGGGGACTACTTATGGCCGCCAATTTGAATTAAACTGTCGAGTTTTAAACTGAAGACTAAGGAAATACATTGAAAATGGGTGTAAGGTGGCAGGCTATGATGTAAGACCCCTCAATTATAACAATCCACACAATGATCTAAGAAGAATGCTTCACCTTACGCAAGCAGTATGAGAATAATTCATTGAAATATAGGTGTAACATGAAAACGTTTGATTTTAAGATGACCACCTGACCGCCATTTTGAATTTGGTCATCATGTCTTAATCTTAGGGAAATGTAATCGAAACTGACGCAAGGTATTGGGTTATGATAAGAGATCCATCTGTTTTGATAAATTTGAGCAATGAGCTTGGAATAATTCATCGAAGTATACGAGTAACATGAAAAACCCTGATTTTCAGATGCCTCCACATGACCGTCATTTTGAATTTTACCATCATATCATCTTAGGGAAATACAAATAGATTCAAAACTGACGCAATGTATTGGGCTATGGGAGGAGGTCCATCGATTTTGACAAATTTGAACAAAGAGCTAAGAATAATTCACTGAAGTAAAGGTGTAACGTGAAAAAAAATCTGATTTTCAGAAGACTCCACCTGACCGCCATTTTGAATTTGGCCATCATGTCTTAATCTTAGGGAAATGTAAATAGAGTCGAAACTGACGCAATGTATTGGGTTATGACAAGAGATCCATCTGTTTTGATAAATTTGAGCAATGAGCTTAGAATAATTCATCGAAGTATACGAGTAACATGAAAAACCCTGATTTTCAGATGACTCCACATGACCGTCATTTTGAATTTTACCATCATATCATCTTAGGGAAATGCAAATAGATTCAAAACTGACGCAAGGTATTGGGCTATGGGAGGAGGTCCATCGGTTTTGACAAATTTGAACAAAGAGCTAAGAATAATTCATCGAAGTATAGGTGTAACGTGAAAAACTCTGATTTTCAGCTATGGGAGGAGGTCCATCGGTTTTGACAAATTTGAACAAAGAGCTAAGAATAATTCACTGAAGTAAAGGTGTAACGTGAAGAAAAATCTGATTTTCAGAAGACTCCACCTGACCGCCATTTTGAATTTGGCCATCATGTCTTAATCTTAGGGAAATGTAAATAGAGTCGAAACTGACGCAATGTATTGGGTTATGACAAGAGATCCATCTGTTTTGATAAATTTGAGCAATGAGCTTAGAATAATTCATCGAAGTATACGAGTAACATGAAAAACCCTGATTTTCAGATGACTCCACATGACCGTCATTTTGAATTTTACCATCATATCATCTTAGGGAAATGCAAATAGATTCAAAACTGACGCAAGGTATTGGGCTATGGGAGGAGGTCCATCGGTTTTGACAAATTTGAACAAAGAGCTAAGAATAATTCATCGAAGTATAGGTGTAACGTGAAAAACTCTGATTTTCAGCTATGGGAGGAGGTCCATCGGTTTTGACAAATTTGAACAAAGAGCTAAGAATAATTCATCGAAGTATAGGTGTAACGTGAAAAAATCTGATTTTCAGATGACTCCACCTGACGGCCACTTTGAATTTGACCATCATATCTTAATCTTAGGAAAATGCAAATAGATTCAAAGTTAACCTGCATGTAATATGTTTGTCTATGATTAATATAGATCCATTGATTTTGAAAAAAAAATGAGCAATTAGCTAATAATAATGCCTTGAATTATACAAGCAAACTGAAAATTACAACACATATAAGGGTAGTGGGAAGAGGTGCCGACATACTGACTGCGTCACATGACTTCACAGAATAGTCTTCTGGTTAACCTATTCTAAAGCACATACCAAGAATCTAACGATTCGTGATATGTGTTGTATCTCAGGTACGCTTTTATTGTACCTGTTCATGTGGCAACTTGGATGATATGACCACACGGCCCCTAGCACCGGCATAAATGGTATTAGATACAAATCTAGAGAGCTATGATGGAAATGCTCTGACAACTCGTATATTGGTAATTGGTGAGCTGTTTCGCTGTGACAACTCGTACACTGGGGATTGGTGAGTTGTATCGTCGTCAGATGAAAATGACGGCATTTAACACAAAAGACTAGTCTGTAAAGCCCGATGTCGACCCAGCATCAACTTCCCACAAATGCCAACATATATCAAAGACCAAAAGGTCTGTACAGGGGCGGGCCTCGGGGACGAAACGTCCACCACGAAACGTCCACCAGCAGAATCTCGCCATATACAGGAAAAAATTACAACACATATAAGGGTAGTGGAAAGAGGTGCCGACATACTGACTGCGTCACATGACTTCACAGAATAGTCTTCTGGTTAACCTATTCTAAAGCACATACCAAGAATCTAAAGCGCTATCTTTTTAGGTTCACTCCATATGATCGCCATTTTGAATTTAACCGTCATAGTTTAACCTGGAACTATGCAAATAGATTCAAGATGTGAGTAAAGTGATATGTTAAGATGTGAAAATGCTGGGTTTAAAAGAGGCACGTTGAGGTAAAAATTATCCCTTGGGTGTTACTAGCAACATGAAAAAGACAGGTGCTTGTCCTAGTCCAAACTTCTATTTCATCAAGGAGAGGGGACTTTCGATTATTGGCTCATGGCCTATATTTCTAACACTTTCGTTTTCCCCTTTTTCTATTGAAACCATACTCACTAATAGCGGTTTTACCTGAAATAATCTCCCGGAACAGTTGGGTAAGAATGCAAGGTACATGTATCATACACAGCTTTAGATTAACCTGTCCTCTAATTAGGATTATGCCAGCCTCGTAAATGACGATTTTACGTATGAATAAATATTTCATATTAAAAGAGAAATCTTACATTTGAGATGGTCCAGGATAAAAAAAAAAGTGTTCCTAAATATCTGATATTATTACACTGTTGGATTTTCGTAAAAAGCTCATGTGAAGCTAGAGACTAATTTGTTCAGCCTAAGGTATGAAGCCTGGGTAAAGTCTTCCTTTGGCATGGATAATACGACACAAGGGCGATTGTCTTCATCCCTACTCACCTTTGATGCAATTAGGTAACGCAGGTCGTGCAATCAGCCAAACGGAGTGGTATATCGATTAACTGCTATCTGTTGTTAATTAATTACGTCATCAGTGATATGCTGTTTCATTGCCTATTTCAGTAGTTCTTGTGTCATTGGCTGATTCGGTTTACGCGTAAATAAAAGCCCGCTCATTCTCCATGTGGTAAGAGTCTTTAGTTGGGACATCGATTCTAACATTGTGAGATAGCGCGAGCGGAGTAGACACAGCTAGTATCACAAAATCACACACGTGTGAAAGCGCCGAAAACATTAACCATGACAAGTTCAAGTTATCGTCGAATTTTATTTTATCTGGTATTTGTCCATATTCCTTGTTACATCGTTCGAACTGGTGGGGAAAGTGTTAGCCATCGTCGAGTAAGTTATACGGATGGAGATTTAGCTGATTCGAGTAACATTACAGATTTATCGCCCCAAACCGATTCAACGACCACAGTATCTGGACAAACAGCTGACATCCTGGAAAGTGTTAATCCTTGGCACTCTGCGAGTGGAGAGTTAGCTGGTTTGAGTAACATTACAAATTTTTCTATCCAAAGCGATTTATCTACCGTGGCATCTGGACACACAGCTGGCATCATAGAAATGGGGAACTCCAGTATTTATCAGCAAGGTAATTTATCAGATATTAATACGCGACTCGTTTCCAACGCTTCCTCTCAAACTCGCCTTGAAACTAGTAACGCCACAAACTTCGAACTGAACAAAACTGAAGAATCGTTGAACAGTGATGGGACGGCTCAGAAGCAGGATAGGCTTCCCTCCAGTATCACTGTAACTATGCCAGTTAATAGCGTTACAGAGACAGGAGATGAGAGCATTTATGATTTTCAACAATTTATCCAGAGCAAAAATCAACAGCAGAGCGTCATTCGTAAAATTTGGTCTTCATGTCGTGTGGATGATCTACGTCTCTGCTCATGTGAGTCGACGTGTACGATACAGAATAACTGCTGTTACGACAGTGACTATCTGGACCCCAAGTCGGACTCAAAAACTCCCGATTCTTTTTCTTGTGCTACAGAATTGAACTCAAAATGGCGCCCAGATCACCCTACACTGTTGATGGGAGACTGCCCACCAGAATGGCCGAATGACGAAATCAAACAGAAGTGTTCACACCCTTGGTTCTTAGAGCCTACGGAAAATGTACCTTGCTATTCCAACGATAGCAGAATCAATTATAAAAACGTGTACTGTCTGCATTGTAATGGTCAGTCAGCAATTACACCTTGGCGGGCAGAGTTCCTCTGTTCATCACCGAGATGGTACGATGAAATCAATTCACTGGAGAAAATGATGAAACTTATCTACCCAACCAATAGCTTAGAGAGGTGTTCGTTCATCGTTACACCCTTGGAGTATATCCCAAGCCCATATTGTGTCCAGGTGGATATCAATAGTTGTGGACACGCCAATACTGACGAACTTCTCGAGAAAGCGTGCCTCGCCTATTACAACCCTGTCGTGTCACAGACCAACGGCTTGCTCTATAGAAACATACACTGTCTCGAATGTAACTTCCTCACCGAAGCACAATCCACTGGGTCGAAGGTCCTTTTTCGCTCTTTTGGCTTGATGTCTGCTATTCTAAATGTTAACCCCATGGTTACACGGGAACAACAAACGGTATGTATATAAAATAACATTGCTGGTCTTTTTAGCATCGTTCCTCAATCAGGTAATCGGTCAACATGGATCCAACATTTCTCATTAACATGATACTTGGTTGATGGAATCCGATCAGTCTGTGGTCTCTAGTGAATGATATTTTTTAATGTTTAATCAGAATTCTGGCATTCCGTTTGCATATGCTACATTATCCTTAACCCTACATGGCCGAAGGGGTGGGGGGGGGGGGGAAATGCTACCTCCCTCCCTACCAAACTTTCTGTGCTATCTCCCGAACGACAAAAAATGAAGAGTTGAAACTCCGTGAGTTTATAGTTTATCATACAGGGGTCATATTGAGCATATTTGCATAATCTCCTGAGCAGAGGATCATGGGTAAATTCAAGATGGCGGCCACGTGGGATACCAGAAAAGTGAAGTTTCTGTCATATTTCTTCAAACTTTCTGCTTTTCCGCGATGAAAAGTGGCCAAAAACGATTTTATTTCACATCACATTAATATTTACTAATTTATCATACAGTTTTTGGGGAGAAATTGCATCAATAAAAAATTGGGAAAAACTAACCGTAAAATCAACAAAAAAAATGCCGTTTTGAAAATGATGTCACTGTGAAGGCATCAAAGCGACCATCTTGGATTTTTTTATGCATTTTCTGGTAGAGCTTGACCAGAGGGTATAGTGTGGTAAGTTTCAGTCCCCTAGCTCAAGGGGTAAGAAAAATAATTAGGGGGGCTATTTCGCCCACCCCCTCCCCCACGGCCAGGACAGGTTCCAAAAAGCCCAGGCCAGATAGGGTTAAAACGGCGATACACAGCACAGCCATTTTTCTAGAATCATAATACTGAACCCCGTGTACATGTCTGAGCATTTATCACGTGATCTGCTGCCTTATACCAGCACTGATTTTCTATAGTTTATCCGGATAAAGAACCTTAAATATATCTGTGTATATTATTTATAAACAATATCTGTTGATACAAGTTACCTTCTTGGATAAAACTTTTCTCGTAATAATTCCGGAAAGGAACCGAAATCACTCAAAAAATGGCATTCGAATTTCTTAGAGTTATATCTCTATCAATCGTAATCGAGTTTGTTTTCTGTGTCACAAAGCGAAAAAAATGTGGATTTGATAGATGCAAATATGAGCACTGTATATTATCTTGAGGCAAGACAGTGCAAGAAAATGTCCACACAGACACCCATTCTCCTGGTATATTCTGACCCTACAACAACCTGATTGTAGGTGTTTATTATAACATCATTATATGTACTCAGATACCTCAGGGCAGTGGTTTCGGATATTTCTATGAAAATATTTTCTGTATATCCGAGGCATATCTCTCATCAGGGGAAAAACCTAACCTTTGAAACATTTCCGTGTTATTTGACACATTTTAGCAGCTCGTTATTACTATTTTCTCTCCTCTGTACTGGCGGATCTAGGAGATTTTAGGAACGACTGATAACAAATATTCTTACAACTTTAACAAGCGTTACCGCCTGGACCTCCAAAGGATTATTATGTTTGTCTCGGCTCATGCCAGATTCGGCAAATGAAAGGCATTGGAAATAGAGAATCTGTTACAGTTTTAGCAAAAGACTTATCTTGGCCCAGGGGTGGTGCCACATATAAGCAGACTGGCGCGGAAAGAAAAAAACAATCCCAAGCGAGATTTTCAGTTAAGTTACCCATATACCAAATATCGAAATAATCTATTCAAATGTTTTAAATTTATTGTACGGAAGCGCAATTTTAAACTGGCCTATAGGTGGAGCCACCTATATGCGGATCAAAATAAAAAACAATGCGACGCGATATATTGATTCGATGTGCCTACATACCAAATTCGGAAAGAATCGGTCGAGGTTTTAAAAATATACTGCCTGGGAACATTATTTTAAATCAGCCCCCAGGTAGCGCCACCTTTAAACAAATCGGCATGAACAACAATCTAAAACCAGACCTTGAGGCAAGGTACCCACACACCAAATTTAGAAAGAATCCTTCCGATTTTCAAAAGTTTTTTGTCTTGAAATGCAATTTTAACTTGACCCCCCAGGTGGCGCCAGTCATATCGTCAGGCAAGGAATCCACTTTCTAGTTTCGAAAGAATTTGTTTGATTTTTCAGGAATTATTGTCCGGAAATGAAATTTTAACTTTTCCGCAGGTGGCGCCATCTTTACGTGAATCCATACAAGATATTCACGTGATCATATTACCCGTAGCTCCTAGAGATGACACTGAGAATTTCTTGAATTAATGTGGGTATGTCAGTGGTTCAAATGGAAACAAATAAGTAAAAAGAGAAATTGTACAAAAGTATCCAGTTTCGGACAGAGCTGCAAAACAATAGGTTTCTCCATCTGCACAGGAGCATTATGCACAGCAAATTTGAAGTTGATTGGCGAAGGCATTCGAAATTATCGGACGGACAAGATTGAACAAAAGGAAAATTTGCATATAAGGGAAATTGTAGACAGAAAATCCAATTCCTAGTTTCGCACACAGCTGAAAATCGATAGGTGACTTTTCACCCAATCTGCACTCAAAATTTGAAGTTGATTGCCAAAGGCACCCAAAAGTTATCCGACGGAAAAGTAACGTGGAAAGAGGGAGAAAAAGAAGAAGTAGAAGAAGAAACAGGAACCTTTCAAGCACATGAGGCATCCCAAGTGAAGCCTAAAAATCTTGAAAAAGTAGTGCCCAATGTACTTTCAATGCACATTGTCGCAAAGACTTTGTAGTATTTTTTAGACTGTAATTCTCCCGATTGTGTTTGTTTTCTTCGTTGACATTTGATAACACATATTTCTGAGCTTCCTTTCGGTGTATATATTCGTTACAACTGACGTGACTGGGCGAAATGAAAGCTGCCCCAGCCTGCCGCTCGCCCCATTTGATGTTAATTTGATAGAAAATAATTAGTTTTTTTTTAAATAGAGTACGTTGATGCCGCTTTGAGCAAGGAAAATGCGAAACAGAAGAAAAGGAAAACAATACTTTTCGAGGATATCTCGTTATCACCATTTTGAATTTTCATATCGGCTAGGATTATGCAAATTATTTCATAATGGCACCAATAAGATAAGCGGAAAAGTCAGAAAGTTCCAGCTCTCTTGCTCGCTATATTTCGGAGCTTTGGCAATAGGTGGTCGGATAGGATTAATTTACACCGTTCATATGAAGAGGTGCCATATTTGCGTGGTATGACGAGTATACTGCATATGATATTGGTCACCAATTATATTGGATATATGGTAATCGGGTCACCGGTAGATAGGTAGTCTATCTGTATCTAGTCTGTGTGGGTCACTTCCCCCCTCTCCGACTGTACATTTCGATTGATCCAGGAAACGTCGAACATCAGAGACTTGACAACTGATCATATTGAGATATTGGGATCATTTTGAGCCTATTTCCATACCCACGTGCAGCCATTCATTGGTAACAAAAGTTTTAAAAAAATAGCAGAAAAATGCCCTCTGCATGGGAATTGCCCCCCCTGGATATATTTAATTATGTATCTCACAAAATTTTGGCTTTTGAAATTTGGAACTCGAGGATAGAGTACTATGCTATGAGGTAAGAATCATATTTGTGATTAAGTGTATTTTAGGATGTTTTTAACAAGCTATTGCTGTTGAATGCTGAAACTTCTGGATAAAATTATATGCCTCGAGTGTGTGTGTGAAAATCTATCCTGCAACATGTAAACACATATATAAATGATACATTCCATCCTACGACATCTAAATACACATATAAGCACATATATAAATGTTGTCATCCTACTCATTTATATGTTGCAGCCGGGGATCATTTGTGAGGATGACCAAGTGTTGATCCTAGGTCAGTGCCAGCCCCTGTTTAAGGAAGTAAAAGGAATGGTTGACCACTATAGTACACATTTCGTTAATGCTACAATTTCCAACTTGACCAACGAGGTTGTGGACGAATTACCGGAGACATGTGGTAGCTTTTTCTGCATGAGTGTAGTGGATTATCTGATGAAACATCTCAGTGGATTCGACCCTGGCTTTCGTTGTAGGTTGTTATCATCGAGTATTGTTAACGACCAAGTGTCTTTCAGTCTTAAGATTAACCTAGATGGCACTATTCCATTTGAAGACCTGAATGTTGCCGAGGAAACGGTTCAATCGATATTCGTTAGGGTTGACTGTGAGAATAGATTACGAGTCAGATGTTGCAACGATACGCGACCTCGATCGACTACACTGTCTCACTCTTGTAGCGGGTCGTGTGTTGGAGATGAGGGAGAAGTCAACAAAACTAGATGCCTCCAATCCAGATGCTCGTCATCATCAACGTCTGCGGGCGGCAACTCCTCCAGTCTTGGATATCGTCCAGGACTATGCATTAAAACTATCTGCATGCTTCTTGGCGCATTCTTGTTGTGGATAGACGATGGACAAATATCCGATGTTCAAATGTGATGTAGCGATAAAGGCTGATCAATAGCGTATCTATATAATGACATCATTCCGCGTGCAGTCCACGATGGGATCTAGATGTAGCGTGTTATCATTTGTGAATTGGCCACTGCGGAAAACGTGAATAATAAGCTGAGCGCCTTCGTCTTTACAATACGGCGAAGACGCGTAGTAAATTTACATTTGGTCACTTACATTATGGGTCTAACCACCGCTATCGCTGCTGGCTGACATTGTTGATGTCCTACTATAACAATTCGCGGTCTTGTTGGCTCCATTCAAATCATCAGAACATTGCTTTGAGAAAGCTAATATATCTATAGCGAATCGTGAAGATTTGAATGCCGCTCATCGTCGTAAGTCAATTTCTATAGTCGGCAGTATTAATCCGGGTTCGAATTCGGTTTTCAATCAAAGCGTGACTAAGATGCATTCAGGCGATGAGAAATCAGAGTCTAGGACAGTTTCATATGAGAAATCGGCATGTCCGAGACTTAGAATGATGCCTATTATTCGTAGTACCACCGATTATCTTCGTCGAATATTCCAATTATTTAATCATCGTATTCAACGATTGACAATATATTTACAACTAAAATATTTATTGGCATTTTCTTAGCTTGAAAATAAGAAGTAAAGATTTCTGACGTACACACTGCTGGCTTCAAAAACGTGTGGCTATTTCAAGTGACAGTGGAACTTAAAGCTTGTAAACAGCCCCTGGAAGATGTTTACAACATCTATGTATTCAAAAGCGGTGAATTCAGAATGGCCATTTCATATCAAGGTAAAATATTGTGTATATAACAGTATAAAATTGAGGAGAATACTCACAAAATTTAGAAACTCGAAAAAGCGACATCTGATTCGTCCATTCAACCTAAATCGGTGGAATCCTGTCATGACTGAAGCCGCATATCCATGACCCGATATCGAATGCGAAAACAACACTGCCCTTTGCAGGCATCTTTGTGATGAGATCAAGAAAAGTGCATTACCCGATACTTAAACGAAAACGACGACGACATGCACTTTAGTGTCGGCTAAATCCCATCTTCACATATGAAATATATAAGCTTTCTCGAGAAATTCTCAGAAGAGAAAGTCGTCCATTGTCTCAAATGAAGTCGGAAACAACCGACTTCCCGACGACATTGCTTAGGACATATTTCGAGCAGAGCCCGTGGTACAATGACAAAGAACCATTGAGCCATTCGTAACAAGATATTCAGCAGACTAGATATCACTCGAAGGAAATTGACACAATATTGTCTTCGGACTGTGGTCGTGTACGTCAGCGACACTTTTCCAGCCTGAATACGACAATTTCACTACCCCGAAGACATCGGCTGAAGGAATTTACTTTGTGTTGATTAGTTCTTGTCATTAATTAGATCATGGACCCGAAGATCATGTAAATCTGTCAGGCCGAAATGTGACAGAAACACTGCTAATAAAGTTTTTTTTCCTAGCTACCAAAAGTGGTGACCAATCTGGTAGTTCGAGATAGAATAGAAAGTGATAGTTCAAAATACTTTACATGCGTCATTTCAAAGTACGGTATAATACCTATTTTGAACTGATAAAAATGGAGGCAGACAGACCGTAACAACTTTTCGTATTTCAAACTACCACAAGTTCCAGAAGTTTAAAATACCCCTGACTAGTTCCGACGTCATTATAGTGCATCCAACATAAAGATATATTAGGCATATGAAGCATAAGGTGCTTATATTAAACACAGTCGAATAAATCTTGTATTATTTAAACAACTGCAGAAACGAATCTCAAAGGCCTTTAAATGACTGTGTCGATACTCTGTAACACTGTGCATCGGGTACTTAAAGCTGACATGACCTTATTTAATGCACGAATGGTAGCGAAAAAAAATATTCACAGATTTTACTTCCAGTTGAATAATACCCGGCGGAACTAATCCGAGTGCCGACTTCACGTCGCTATTGTGCCAACTTCTCAGCCGAGTACATTTGCCTTCGCCGCATATATAAAGCTTGAATCGACTGAGGACCTTGTCGGTCTGAACTGAGACTCCTACTGTGCACATCATATTCATGTTGTCGTTGTCTCCAGCCAAAATTCGAGCTCTGTGAGCATCATACCACATTCATTCGCAAACTATAAATATATCTGAAAAAATGGGTAATAAAATCTGAAGAATCTGACAACTATATATACACGAATTAGACATACCTTTCAGTATTTCTTCAACACAATGAAACGTGTTGGTCCCGTCACCAGTTTCTACAGCATTGTATTTCAATTTACCTCACTCGACGGAGAGGGCGCACTAAGCGACTGTTTTTGTAATTCTTGAGGCTCTAAACGATGCACTCCACATGCGATCTCTTTTTCGATACCCGGTATGACGATACTGCTACAGGCCAACCCATGTTGACCGTTTACTGTGCCAAGGGGACAATGCGAGACTTGCTGTTGCTGTTGGAGACTATTTGTGCAAATCGGAATGGCAAATTCCAAAGTACGGAGTTACAAATTGAGAGCCCTTATTGCGATTGTCAGCCCGTCCAGTATTTTGACCTATCCACCAGTTGTATAGAAAGATGAATTCTTTTAGCATTCGTGGTTGGGAAATCTGGCGTATCTGACCTCCAACCTTTGGCCTTCAGTCACTATGACCACGTGAATAGGTCACTTCCAGTGACGTGAAAAGTAGGACTTCGGAAATGGCCGCAGATCTCAGCGAATATCCGAAAAAGCAGACTTTACATCTAGTTAAATGGGTCTAGATAAATGGGTCTAGATAAACCATCTTAGGTCCTCATGGGTTGTGCAGGGTCTCGTATTGAAGCGTTCGTCGAGGGTTTTTCGGGCCAGGTTACTGGGAGGTGGATGCAAAATGGTATTCTGGACAAACACAAAATTCGGAATAATGGATAAAATTCGGAATAATGGATATTACAGGACATGTCGCCAGCAATGGTCACTACACCATTTTTTACAAGAGTTGTGGGATAGCGCGGGCGATAGGTTGCGCTCAGTAGGGCATGATGAGTCTAGCCTGAGAAGTTACCACCTCCTGCATGTTATCGGAGTTACGGAACTAGACGTGACTGAATGATGGGGTTAGGTACAAATGAGTGAGTCACTTAGTGAATCGTGTACGGCTCTAATGATGGGGAGTAAGATTCCTACACTCACCCAACAAAATCTAGCATCTAATGTCTTATCTCCTTGACGCAATCGAATGAGAGAAAGAAGGATTAACAGCAACAGCAACAGCAACGAGCATTTTGCGTTTACACAACAAGAATTTTGTGTATTACACATTTTATTTATCCCCTACGTCATCACATGGCAACACAGCAGTGGGATTCGCGGTGGGTGCGGTTACAATTCGCCTATGCTATTGTAAGTGTATCAAACGCATCCTCGACCATGCTCGCTCTTGTTCGTGTGAAATGATCATCCATTCGTTCTGCTCTGGTCCTAAGCGTCTTCGCACAGTCCAGAGACCTGTAATGCCAACATATCCTGGAACTGCTGTTTTCATAATTTGACCGCGGTTTTCACCGCCTCTGTGGGTGGTAACCCTGAATCCGCTTCTAATGATGACGTCATTTCTATGTATGACATCACTTACAATCTATATTGTATTAGCGGCACCCCCAAGTGAGGACACATCCGTAAAAGGATATCGTTTTGGGCGATGGCATGACTTCCATCAAGGGTCAATGCCCAATCCTCAAAAAATGTGTCCATCTAGCCACAGAACTCAGTAGCTGCGAAAATGATCTCTGACCTAGCGGATTTATGGGAGTGGAAACGGGATGACGTTCGTGCATGCACACAATTAATTTGCGGCGGAACTTTTCTTCAATATGGCTGCACCCTGTGAGGTTGACAATACCGCCCAACGGCACCCACTACTATTATTCAACATAAAAATATTTTTGTATAAATTGAATGCATTGTCTTCGGCCGCTGATAAGCAAACTACCTTCCAGGGAATGAAACGCAACACTAATAGGTTAGTGGAAAACGATGCCGACGTGCTGACAAGAAGTCGTATGACCCAAAAGACAAGATATACGGACTGCATATTTATAAAACCATGACCCTGTGATTTTGTACCCCACCCAAACCTGAGTGAGGAAGACTACGAATCTACCTTATTTTATCAGATCGACAGTTACGTTACCCGAAATGCCGTCGACGAGCGTTCAATTCGAGATCCTGCACGACCCAATGTGGACCCAATATTGTGCATATAGGCTCATTTGCCGTTTTTTCGAATTTTTTAGATGTCCGGCTGTTTTTTTTAAGCCTCTGTATTGCATCCACCCGCCAGTCAGGTGATCAACAATTACCGACAGTCAAAGGTCAAGGGTCATTTTCGCTTCATTCATCCACCACGATTTCCCAACAAAGAGTGCCAAGAGATTTCGCATTTCCATACTACTGATGGATGAGTTAAAAATGGACGGGGTGACAATCAGAATCAATGTAGCTTTCAGTTTATACCTCCGTCTTTAGGAATTTGCAATTGAGTGCGGGCAGGCCTGATTAGTAGACATAAAATGTAGCAATTCTTACTTTGAAATGAAATTTCCGAATTACAGTATTTTGAAGTCGGTATTAGAAAGCTGAATTCACAGCGCAATCGAATTGCACCATATCGAGCCTCAACTGATAATCATGAAATAGAATGAACAGTTGCCCCTTCGTGTTTTTGGCGAGGGAGGTAAATTGACAAACAATGCCAGAGAAATCTGTGACGGGATAAACAAGTGTCTTTCTTTTTGGTATGGAGCCTACTATAGACAAGTGATCCATGTTTCGAGGAAAACCCACCGGTATGTCTGAATCCTGTTTGAATAGTCATATCCCTAATTATATTGCCCAGGTATTTCAAGATATCTTTATATTGTGTGAGGGTTATTGTGTTATAGCATATGATGCTCACAGTCCGAGTATGTGCTGGTGACAACAACAGCATAAATATGATGTGGACTGTCCGAGAGTCTGTTCAGACTGGCAAGGTCCTCAGTTGATTCAGGCTTTATATATGCGATGAAGGCAAATTCACTCGGCTGAGAAGTTGGCAGAACAGCGACGTGAACTCGGCACTCGGATTAGTTCCGCCGGGTATTATTCAACTGGAACTAAAATCTTTGGATATTTTTTTTCGCTAACATTCGCGCATTAAATAAGGTCATGTCAGCTTTAAGCACACCGTTCCCAGGTTGTAGGACCCTGAAGTCCCATTTAGGTGAACTCTGAAATGTCATGAGTGTTATTTCGAAAAACTTGACTTCAGAAGTTTGCATTGGGGATTTCAAGATAATAACTACGATAAATTACTACAATTAATTACCACTTAGTTGACGACTACCCGGTTGTGTTAAAATTACATTATATTACAATACATTGCCGGTGCGGAAGCAGCGGTGGTCCGCCAGATATGAGGATCCGGGACCATGGTATCTGGATGTAGATCATGGTATCTGGATGTGGGTTCCCTTCGTGTACCCACATCCAGATACGAAAGTCCTCCCTCGGAAACCATTGTCCCCCTACCAGCAGAAACCAGGGTCCTGATATCGTTGGTGTCCGGATCAATGAAATCTAGACAGGAATGCCCCTTCTCATATATATAGGACCCGGACCATGGCATCTGGCGGACTATGGGCGCTTCCGGTATCGCCAGAGTCCGGTTGACCTACGTATGAAACTAAAAGAATACTAAAGACTAGAAATTCTGAACAGAGGTTCGGTCAACTAATCGGTGGTGCAGTGGGTAAAGGCATAGATGGTGGACAGTACAGCAGAAGGTAAGATTGTGGGTTCGATCCTACTCGGGGTCAGTTGAAAATGTTTGATTTTCTGCATTTCTCATGTACAGCTTTAGTATACGTCTTGTAAAGTTATACCGTCGCATCTTTGTTAAATATATACATATTTTTTAGAAAACATGAGGCACCAGAGGTGCTACAACTCCTCAGCCTCTGAACAGTCTAGACCAAGATGTTTTTATGGGTGTAGATGCATAGCGAAATGCAAACCCAAGCCACAAGTCAAACAGATGAACGAATGGATACACTGACACAATGACGGACATACAATCGGAATCCAGTATACCCCCTACTATGTACAGAGGTATATAGATGTATATTACAGCATTGAGTTATCACTGATGTATGGAGATGTACACTACAGAAGTTATCGCACTGATGTTTAGAGATGTATATTACAGCAGTAAGTTATTGCACTGATGTAGGGAGATGTACATTACAGAAGTTGTCGCGTCGATGTATGGAGATGTATATTACAGTAGTAAGTTGTAGCACTGATGTATGGAGATGTATAGTACAGCAGTAAGTTTTCGCATTGATGTATGGAGATGTGTGTAATGCGTGGCATAACACGACCAGTGCGCGGGAAACTGTGTGGGGTTTCTTTGCTTATCTCCTACAATACCAACTACAATGAATTGGTTAGAAAGATCCACTTCGTCGTTTCAGGAGTTAGAAGTCACCCTGCAGCATACGACGGAGACGAGAAATCCATGTGATATATAGGTGCACTGATTGAAAATTATTCCATATACAATGTGCAAAATAACACGACGCAACGTTGTATAATGTACAGAAAAGAAAGAAGCAGAAATATTTATCAAATACCATGTCTCAAATTAATCACAAATGCGGCCGTAATTTACAATCCATATCCGTGTATCCAACACTCTGGATATACTCTGGCAAACACATCGAATACACGTGTTTCACAGCTGTCTCCTTGCTGAAATTTACACATATTTATCTATTTGGGACCCAAATGAAAGATGGACCCATATGAAAATGGATATGTAGTATCACTAATTCCGTGCGCTGAACCATGCACGTGGCCATGATACATGTACATAGAAACACTAACCTGTAATGCCCGATGTCGTACGGCTTAAACCACGAAAACTGTAAAGCAACATATATTCGGCGAATGACTTGTACAGACGGTGGGCCTCGGGGACTAACGGTATATCACTCGTAGTTCCAGGAATACATTTAGTCATATTTCTCGAGGGGCCTAAATGGTCCTTAAACGGGACCAAAAAAAAGACTATGTATTTTAGATTCCAGAATAGCTGGGAAGGATGAATCTTCCACTCCCCCTTTTAAAGATCTTCCTCATGTGGTTCTGTCTACGAAATATTGAGAGCTTTGGTTGGGATTGATAGCTCATCACGTTGTGGTCAATCTGAATATATCGGCAAAAGTTTCAGGTCAAAGCTCCATGGGCAAAATTCAAGATGACGGCCGTATGAGCGCAAAAAGATGACCATTTTTCTTTTAGATCTATTATATTGTGACGTAAAGTGTCCAAACGTATTTTATTTCATATGATATAATTATTTTCTAATTTATTCATCAGTTAATGCGAAGAAATTTGAATAAATAAGAAAAAATAGGAAAATGGCAAAACAAATCGCCACAAAATTGCTTTTTTTAAAATTATGTCACCACGACGGCCATCTTGGATAATTTTGCATTGTCGGGTAGAGCGTGATTCATAGATACAGTGTGGCAAGTTTAATCTCTCTAGACTCAAAGATACGCAAAATATTCAGATATTAATCAAACTACTCACATTTTTATCATATTAGTTATTTTTCTTGTGGTTACCATGCTTTATCAAAATGCCCAAGGGTGCCAGGTGGACACTCTTCGGTTTCCTTAAATGCACGGTCCATAGATGTCAAAACCCTTAAAACCTACTGTGGGATCTCTAGCGCAAGGTTCATACCTCTGCCTGCCGGACTGCGTGTAAAAAGGACTAAATATATACTCTTCAAACCGAAGAGGTCTCCCTATTTGTATCCCGAATTTACCAATCTTTGGACTGGAAATCGAATATGTTTGTTCTTTGAAATTTGTTGGAGTTTACTGCAATGATAAACTAAATTGGCAAACTCACATTGATGAAATTTCATCCAAAACGGCGAGAAATATGGGTGTAATTGTCTCAAGGGGAAAAAGATTGATAATGCTATAATATATTTCATTCTACTCTTACGTCTTCTATTGTCGCTTGGTGTGGGGAAACACAATCCCGACCCATCGAAGACAGCTTGTGATTCTTCAGAAAAGACTATCCGTATAATAACATTCAGTAATAAACTTACCCACACCAACCCATTGCTTGAACAATTGAGCATCCTACCGCTATCTAAAATCAAGGGCTAATTATTCTGCAATTTACGCACAAATGTCTCAACAATGCTCTTTCCATCCCGGTCAAGTTCTCAGATTATTTCGCAAAAGTCTTTAAATTCTATTCCCATAAAGTTTGACAAGCCAACTTCAATCTTTATACAACACAACAATTTATCATTTTATTCAACAAAGGCAACACGAATTTGGAATTGTTTATCCATTGTATATAATTCTAATCGTAAAGTTCCATCTGAAACACATATTTTGTCAATGGCTTTTATCAATCAAAACCAAAGACTATATGATGATATATTCACAATTATGTTTAAATGGTATTTGTATGTTCCTAAGCTCAAATATGGTGATCACAGTATATATTCTAAGACAGCGCCTTTTATGTAAAACAGAGATATCTGACTTATATAATTATTCTCGGTCTGGTAATTGACCATTGTACACACGTGTTGATGATTATGCTCATAAGTCAGCACTTTGTGCCAAATCAATACTACTGTTATTCCAGATATTCTTGGGGAACAACAAGCCCCCTCGGTTGTTACCTCTCATTCTATCTCTGTTCTAGTCAATGCACATGAATAAACAATCATGATCAATCAATCAATCAATACACAGACTTAGGTATCTGCGTACAACACCTACAAAATTCTACAATAAAACATACAAGGTCGGATGGTGAGATAAATGTGCATCGGTGCACCGATTGGTTTGAGATCTTCGCAATTTTATGTCACTGAGTTTAATAAGGATTGACTGTGATTTTTGTACGTTCATTGGGGTATGAACTTAAAAATCGCTGTGCAAACTGTATGATTTTGCGGATCATACAAAGCTTGCACAGCGGTTTTTAAGTTCATACCCCAATGAACGTTAAAAAAAATCAGTCAATCCTTATAATTAAATTAATCAAGCAAAACTAATCCAATAAGAGAAGAAATTGAACGTGAAACGAACGAAGTCTTCAGTTTAATTCTTGTAACAGTACAAAACAATGCGCGTGTAAATACAGTCAACAGAATTCGTAACTCCTAGCAACGTTTCAGTGCACGCTCACCTCACTCGGTCGGCCTAGCGCGGTTCAAACAGTTTTCAGTTCGACAGTTCATTCTCTGTCGCAGTTTATAATGGAACTTTGTTCCTGTCGATATCCGCTCAGATCAATAATGTGACGAAACTCTGCATCATGCATCGCCTGTACCCGTCACACGTGAACTGTAGTGTACTCCAGGGAGTGTGCTGTGTTGTGTTCGAGCGGACGCATAAATTTGTGTGATATCACATTATCAGACAGGAAACGTGAAAATTGATATTCTTTCACAGATTTCGAAGTGTATACAGTTGGTGAACTGAATTGCAGCCTTTATGAACAGCGATTGAACGATGATGTTGCACTCGTAGTCCACGTAGCAGGTTTTGTGGAATCAACATTATGTAACACTCCCCTCCGCCCCCCCCTTTTGATTGGAGGGATTTTATCGGACATCTGCAGTACGGAACGATATTTGTTGCATATCCGCTTATCGTGGCAGTCCGTATAATTTGTCGATTGTTGTGCTTGGTTTCGTGAGAGAGGACGACACATTCCATTTGATTTCCATCAGTGCAAAACTCCCCCGCCCCCGACCCGCACCACAACAGTGAAAGCCGGTGGAGGAAATTCCACTCCACGGGAACGGTAAGGAATGAATGGAATATCTTACCAAACTCTCAGATAGGATGTGGGTTCAGGAGATCACCGGGTGTGATAATTTCTTTATAATGATTTGTGATAAAACTGGGTAAGCGAAAACCTAATGTCAAGATCTCGTTCAAGGTCACGGAGATGTCCATTTATTGCTGATCAGCTGATTTCCAGGACAGACAGACAGACATTATCTCGGCTCTTTTCTCTTCGAAAGTCCTGTAATTTTATAAAAAAATTCTCAATACAAATAAATATTTAAATTGACTCTTTCCAGTTGTTTTTAGAGTTTTCTGTTGGCATTATTTGAGCAATATTATACACTATAATGTCCAGTGATCCAGTGCTATTTTTGCAAAAAAAAAACTAATGCAGTTGTGGGCGTGGCATATCCTATTTTTAGATTCATTGAAGTATGAACCGGAAAATTAATACTAATCAGCCAATCAAATCGCTGGATTTACGAACAAAACGGGGGGAATTTAATTATATCAAAATAACATTAAACTTTGTATCATTTGCTTAATAAATCACTGGTGTACACTATTATGCTGTTTGTCTTAGAGCTTTCTGATTTCCTTGTGTGTTCAGTTATGTTTTTTCTACCACAAACATGACAAAGGACATACAATTACTCTACTGCAACCGAACCAGTTGTTTTCTGTTAAATACACCAGCCTGTTAGCGTGCAAACAATGGGTAATAAGCAGGTAGATTAGACAAACTATTAAAGGCACGCATTGTATGTAGGTGGTCTGCAACGTATGGTATCAGTCTGAAAAAAGTTGCCGGACGACTTGGAATTCATGACGACACCGTGGTGTCAGTATATGATGGCCATTGAGATAAACGTTGGCGCGTTTGATACATCATGACCCAAAAAAGCTGTTGAATTTTCAGCCCTGTATTCGCGAAGATGGGCCAGATTCTGGAGCCAAAAGAAGAAAAAGGTTCACATTTAGCAGACTGTCGAAAAGGGGGATATGGGTAACTTTATGGCGTATATCGCTATAAAACTCGGGTGAGCATGATCTTGGTATTGTTGAATGCCCAATGCATGTCGTCAGCATTATGAACGCATGAAATAACCTACAGGTTGAAACAAACACATCAGCGAGATATTTCCAACGATATGTTTAATGGATTTGAGCAATTTTAACCTTATCTTGGACGAAATAATATTGTAAAATACAAGCGTCTAGTCCGTCAATATTCAACCGTCATCCATTTAAGACTTTTCTCGTCCATAATCCCTAAAAGCCAATTCAATTAATAGCATTAGATCATAGTAAACATAAAACTAGACTAATTACTTGCAAGACAGAAGCGATCAACAGTTTCCAATGATGTTAACAAGACATCATGATGTTCCGAAAGTATCAAATCCGTATCACTGATCAGTATTCTCAATCCATATGATATACGTTATACAGTTGATATGTATCGCCAAATTTCAGAAACTTCAAGTGGAGGCGGTTGATAATATAGCCCTGTTTTACAAGTTTCTGCAATAATGTTTTGTGACATTGATTAAAATTCACATTAAACACAGGATCTAGCAAATGCCACTAGCGTAAAGCCGCTGTCATCGATTGCGTATACTCGAGTGTATGCTTAGACCAGCTCAGCATCTCCAATTTGGAGCCAAATATGGAGGCGCAGTTAAATATTTGACAATTGTACATCCGTTTTATCAATTTCTTTGAAAACCTGGTAAAACGCATATTTAAAAAAATGGCATTTTTCATCCAAAATGCAGCAACTTTGACCACCAAGACGAGCATTTTCAGACCCAGCATACCATTATGATCTGGAAAACATACTGAAAACTTTTGTCCTCCGGTAAAGTGCCCTAGATCTTTGGTCATGATACAAAGACAATTCTGACAAATACCTGTATATCTGTGTATATTAGGGTGTGTCCGAAAAAGCGACTTCTGATTCATCCGTGGGACCCAAATCTGAGCTATGTCTTGACCGACCGAAATCACACCGCTTTGACCCGATATCGAACACGAAAGCAAGAAGGTCCTTTGTTGGCATCTTTGTGAAGAGATCATTCGAATTGCTTTACCCGATACTGAATTGAAAACGCCGATCAAAAGCTTCAATCACATTTTCTGTGAATTTTCTGTGATATTTCTGGAACATCATAATGTCGTGCCGGCATCATTGAAAACTGTTGACCGCTTCTCTCTTGCAGGAAACAAGCCTACGTTTATGTATACTATGATTGTCTTTTTGAATTTGGTGCTAATACTGTTATATGGAAAATGGAATAGGTCTTTGGATTATGGACGCGGATATTCTCTAATGGACGACGGCCGGAATGACGGCTGGAATATATCCTTCACTGCTTCATTTATATAGCGATTATCCACAGCGAGAAGATCGTCTATATAGCGTTTGGTGAATGAGACGGAACGGGCTTTGAATGGATCGGTTTTTGAAAGCGCCTGCATATAGTCATATTCAAAGAGAACAGATACAAGTCAGCCAACAGGGGTGCACAATTAGTACCCATTGGAATACCTATGTGCTGCTGATATATTGTGTTGCCAGATTTCACATAGATATTTTTAATGAGAAATTCAAGCAACTCTATAAACAAAGAAACACCCCATGAATGATATCTCTTGTATGTAGTCGAGCTAAAGAATGCTTTATGGCTTCCGACATTAATATAATCAGTTTTCTTGAACATAGATACTATTAATAAACTTATACGGTCAATAAGGTCCTGATGAGGGATTGCAGTATAGAGAGTCGAGAAATCCCATGTGGATACATGTCTGTACGGTATGTGGCGTTTAGCATCAAGTTCTTCCGTAAGACATTTTGAGTTTTTCAATATCCACATACATTCAACGCCAGAGTTCTTAGGAATAGTGGCGCAATACCTTTCCCAAAATGTTTTACCTCCTGAAGGGCCCTCGTCAATAGGGTTGTAAGAAACTTGGTGGTGCAGCTTCTAGAACTAGGAGAGAGAGAGAGAGAATTAGGGTTTAACGTCGCATTCAGCAATTCTAGAACTAGCTATGAATCTAGCTTTGTATGGTGATTTATGCATTTTGGTACAGTTTTTAAACTATTGAGATGTGAATAAGTTCAAAAAATCACCATCAAGTTAATTTTATTTATTATAAGAATATTCGTGGTAGTTTATTCATATCAAATACATATGACAATGGTGATTGAATCGCATATAACGGTTGGATTCGCATATGTACAATACTTTTTATTTTAATTTTATATTTTGATAAATGAACTATGAATGATTTCAAAGGGAAGCTCAAGCCATAAACCAACTGAATAGTATATAATTTCATCTCTTACTGGATTAACCAGTTGTGAAATTTTTTACAAATAGCCCGCGCTACATATTAATAATTAAGTGCTTTCGAAGACTCAAAACCCCGTATGACAATGTTATATTCAATACAGCGCCATCTATCTACACAAGGAAAATGGTGATCGTAGGACAAAAAACCACGTGTACAGCGAACATCTGACGAATCAACTCAAAAATTCAGCCCGCACAGATGCCAAAAACGTTCACGAAAAATACTACACAAGAAATCTGGAATAATACCAGCTTTAAAACACAGAAATACCCAAAATAATAGACGAAATTGCAAGTGCAAATGACCCAATCTGACCATATCCGGGTCTGTGTCCCGTACAAAATATATGTAAATATGAAGTTATAACTATATGCATAACCATTATTCCTATGTATATATATAGATATTTTTTTCAATATATCCCCATCGTATCTATATAACCGCCAACTGTTCAGAAACACGCTATAGTTTTACACTAGACAAAGAATGGAAAAGGAAGAAGAAAAAATGATCGAACTTTATTTTGTCTGACTGAAGTGTTAGAAACTCGAACGTGTATGCGGGTCAGTCAGGCTGAACCAATGGCGTACTACTTTCGGCTATAATCCTCAATCGTTTTTTTCAATCGTTTATATTTTCTCGATTAAAAAGCGATTGAATCGCGATATCGCTTTTTATTCGCGAGGATTTTCTCGATTGAAAAACGATTGCCAACAGAAAAAAAACCCATTCGAACAGCGATCGCGAATGAATCGTTTATTTTGAAGAAAAAAAAACCATTCCCTCGCGCCTTGGAAAATCGCGACTTCGAGAAAATTTGACGAAAAAAACGATTCATTCGCGAACGATAATTGGAAACGGTGCCTAAGTAGTTGAGTTTCAAGAGAAGCCGATCTTGAGATGTTTCGATTATGTTCACTGGACGATACAACCGAAAATACGCTGTGTCACATATTTTAACCCTATCTGGGCTGGGCGATTTGAGACGTACCGCAGACTGGGGGGGGGGGGGGCGGAAAGTGCCCCCCTCCCCCCTTTATATTTTCGTTATGCCTAAGACTAGAGTGCTGAAATTTACCACAGTATATCTTTGGGTCAAGCCCTACAAGAAACTGTAAAAAAAATCCATGGTGGCCGCACGTCATAGTTAAACTTTTTATTTGCATCATTTTTATTCTGGATGCATATTTTCTTGATTATGAAGGCAAACTGGTTCACATTTCAACAATAATAATATTATTCTTGATTATATACAAAAATCACAATTACACTGCAAAAGAATGTCATAAAACACACACGGTTTCCGCATAGGATATGCATCAGTGCATGGAAGTTCAAATGGACGGCTTGCAAATTATGTACCAAAGATTATGCATCAAATATACGATTGTGTAAGAGATTTCAGCTACACTGCATGTCCTCGAAGTGTCAAGTTCAAATTCACTTGCTGGCGCATGCGGGACAGAGCAAAACCATGTGGTTTTCGCAAATTGTGGACTGGCGTTTGCTGCATCTGGTCACTAGTTTCGGAAGCTTGGCCTTCTTCGTCTTGTAGGATGGACTTCCCACAATATCCTCCAGACATGAGCCACATCGCTTTTTCCCACTCTCACCCGAGGTACTGGCACGATCAGCTTGGGTGTAAGTCTGGACTGTGGCTCCCCCAGAACTAGACTGATTTTTTGGCGGCCGTTCTGTGGTCTTTGCCTGATGAAAGGAAGTACAAGAGCTTCCGCCAGCTCCCATCCGTACTGAAAGGAATCGGTCTTCTTTGGATCCTGTTTAGTGTTTAGGGCAATGATTGTTGAAGAGTTCACCCTAGCCTGGTCCAATACATATGACAATGCCACCAATGTCCATTTTGTAGACATTGGCTTGCATGTGTACCATCCCATCTTTTGGTTCACGATGTCCGTACCACCTTTGGTGAAGTCGTAGAGCTTGTAGATGGCAGGTTTCTTCTTGCCATCATCCCGCGTTATTCCCTTCAACGGCTCTACTGTTGGCAACATCAGGACATTCTTGCGTCCCTTGGAGGTCTTCACGACATACGAGGACAAAGCTAAGGATTTATCCTCCATTTCCCAATAAATCCTAGAGCTTCTTCTCTGCCCGCAGTGGATTTCACATCGTCTGGAATCCCAATCCGACTGTTCTTCGTTGTTCCAATGCTTGTGATGTCCTTCGACAGAAGCCATTTGGCAGTTGGAATTGATGTGTACAGTCGATCCATGGAGATATTCCTGTCGCGTAGTGGAACATCTTTGCTGAGTTCGTTCACGAGTGCCTTCACATAGTTCTCTGTTCCGCTGATGTAGTGTTCCCCGGTCTCATCTTGGGGTTTGCCAGTATACACCACAGACTTGTAGGTGAACGAAAACCTGACGTCGTTCAGCGACTTGAACAGCATCCCATACTTGGCTGGTTTGTCGGGATTGTACTGTTTGAACATAATTTGAGTTCGCATAGGTTACAGCGTCTTGTCAAGGGATAGGTAGTCACGAGGCACCAGGTGCCTTCCACAGTTCCAATTGGCTGCTTCAAAGAAGTCTCGGAATGCTGCAAAACGGTCTTTCTTCCATCTTTCACCTCGCGTGAGCTCATCGTCGAAGCGCAGGTGGGCCAGCAGGAACTTGAAACGATCCCGCGACATCGTAGCTCCAAAGATTGGATGTCCGGCCTTATCTGAGAAGAGAATTGCGACTTTGTGGTTATTCAGTCCAAGCAACCCACGGAAATACATCAAGCCGAATAAGGCGTATATTTCTGCCTGGTCCGTAGGCTTGAAATAGGTCCGTTTGTCGATGGAAGTGATTGATTCCGGAAGAGTCGCAATGGTGTTGTTTATCTTGGTGTTTGTGTGGTTCGTCACCATGTTGATCATTTCTGGTGATACAAAGAGATCAAATGCCTCTTTCGGAACATCGGTTCTCTTTGCCGGACCTCTAACACCAGGCGTTCCCGTAACGACATCGCAGCGGCGTTGTCTTCCCTGCACTTGTGGTGGTTCATCTGTCCACTTTATTTGTTTGGTGAAAGGCTTTGTTCGTGGTCCCAGAAATCCAGTGTGAACTCGCCACTCGTTCTCCCCCTCACCAGCTGGCAAAGCCATCTCATCATAATTGTCAGGATTGAGAGCGGCATCTATGCTATTTACCAGCCTATTTTTTGTCAGAAGTCTCCGTTTACGGACAGGTTCTGTGTCAGCTTCCTCAGGGTCTGAATTATCTTCATCCTCGTTCTTACTATCCCAAGTTCCTGGCTCCTCTATCTCTGTATTCCCTCCATACAGCTCATCCAAATCGTCGCCTTCACCCTCTACGTCTTCGTCTATCAATTGGAGGATGTTATCTATGGCTTCCTCAGCCGTCAGGGTGGGTTTTCTACCGGTTGCCATTGTCTCTTACCAAGAAATCTGCAAAATATCAAGAAATATTGCCTTATTACGAATAAATGGCCTCCATCTTGGATTCGCCATCTTGGAAATCAATCATTGTATTATACAACATAAAGTATTGTGGTATCCATATTTGATCAAAAAACCCAAGTTCCGCCATTTCAGCCAAAACAAACAATATTCAAGCGAGGAGCAACTTTACAGTGTATACTTTTCTGATGTGAAAAATTTCAAGGTACCCCCATCCTAAACTGACAGCTGGTGTGACAAAACTGCACAACCGACAATGTCAAAAGTTATGCGAATCTATTCCCAATATATTTTTAGGAAAAGTCACGAAATTTCGGCGCAAAATTCCTTGTCGTTTCGGAGTTATGGGCAAACAACCAACAAGGGGGGTGGGGGGGGGGGCAGAAATTGCCTCCCCTCCCCCCCCCAGGCCAGGTGGGGTTTATGGTTTTTGATGGTATTATATTTCCTGAAGACGCAGATTGTTGTATATCTCTGGCTATTTGATCTAAAGCTCAAGGTAACGCATACAGAACTGTACGTAAGCTATGTATACTATTCGGTGTGTTAGTTAAACCCACTAAGTAATTTAAAGTGATATGATCGTGAATCATCGAACTATTAAACCATGGCTGGGGTCATTCTGGGCCTATCTCCTCAAGCAGGGGATCATGTGTAAATTAAAATTGACGATCATATGGTACGCCACAAAGCCGTGTTTTTAGGTTCTCTGCCCATCTCCAAACCTAAAAAGATTAGAAATTAAGATTGATTATTCTCTATTTTATTTGGTATTTTTAAGAGCAAAATCGGAAAATAAAAATCGGCCCAAAAACAACCCAAAATGACTGCCGATAAGATGACGTCACTGTAACGTCAACCTAATGACCATATTAGATTTTTTTTACATTTAGAGCTTGTACCAAAAATACTGTGTGATAAATTTCAGCGACCTAGCCTTAGCGATAGCAAAAATATCTAGGCGGGGGGCCTTCTACTTCCTCCCCAGGCTGCAATTGACCCCCACATCGCCCAGGCCAGACAGGGTTACATCAGTCAGAATAAGCGGTGTTCTTAATCCGGGATCGAATTGGGTTCTCGATGCACTCAGGCGATGGGAGTCTGAGTCATTTTCATATGAAACTCTGATTTTGCCGAAAGTATAGTGCATGTCTGAAACTTAGAATGAAACGTATGTTTCGCAGCACCACGAAATATTTTCCTCGAAAAATGCAACTATTTAAATCATGATATGTTACATTATGTTTGACAAAATGAGAAATAAAAGGTTCTGGTTGACGGAAATAAGAAATATCCTACAAACTGCTAGCTTCAACAATGTATGGTTATCAAGTAACAGATGAAATAAAAGCATCTGAAGAGTTATTTACAGATTTTTACTACTTTTGAATAAATCGATGATGTAAACACAGAATGGTCAACTCAGGTAAAATATACAGTGTTTAATTGGAAAATTTTGAATTTGAACAGTACTTAACAATCTTAACAGAAAACTTTAGGAAAATATTTGCAAAATTTAGAAACCCGAAAAGACGATATCTGATGCGTCCATGGGACCCAAATCGGTGGAATCATATGTCATGACTGAAATCATACCTTTATCACCCGATATCAAACGCAAACGAAAGACGGCCCTTTGCTGACTCCTTTGTGAAGAGATGAAGAGAACAACTTTACCCGATACTTACGTAAAATCAACGATGACATTGACTTGAGTGTCGGTCAAATCCGATTCTCATGAAACTGTCCCAGACGCTGACCTCCCAACGCCTGAGTGCGTCGAAATACAAGCGTCTAGTCCGTCATTCATAGTTCAGCCGTCGTCCATTAAAGAATATCGTCGTCCACAATCCAAATTCGAATACCGAATTCGGTCCGGGTTAACGACGAAGGCTGATTTAGGATGATGAGCGGTGTTCATATTTTCTCGATTTCCGATGGATATATTAGATTTCTTGGGGCAATACGCAAACGCGAAAGATAATCACCGGGTCAATGGAAGGCAAAAGCACCCGACTTCCTGACGATATTATTTAGGACATATTTCAAGTAGAGCCTATAGTACAATGAGAAAGACCCACTGAAACACTGATAAGAAAATATCCAACAGAGTATATATATCGCCCGAAGAACACTGACTCCATATTGTCTGCAGACTATGGTCGCGTACGTCACTAGACCTGTCGTGTTACAGTCGGCAATGATAGTTTTGCAGCTTACATACGGCATTGTTTCTAGTCCGAAAACATCGGTTGGAGGAGTCTAATAATATTTCAAACATTCTGGAGTCCGCAAAACCGTGCCAAAAACAGAACCGCCACATATTTTATGCCAATGCACCAGCACTATAGCGGGTGAATTTGTCGACTACTCTAACGCCACCAAAGGCCTTGATTTGAAGAAATTCAGTTCTGGTGAATGTAACTGTGTAACTATCAGTCGAGTGATTTCACGTGTCGTGACTGGTAACCTCGATATTGTCTTCAAGGAAGAAATAAATACCCTTTTGATGAAGGACCCTAAATATGGAGAGCCGAGAAATATCAACTAAAGAGCCGAGGAACCAATAGTTCTTGATATATATATTATATTAATTTCGCGAGGGAAGCAGGGATCGGCGAACAGACAGAGCCTATTTGAACGCCTCTCCCCACAAAAATATTACACATACATGTACAATAACAAGATGGCAGACAACATATATACAGTGTATAAGATTAGAAACACTTACAAACATAATAATTAACATGCAGCTGCCCATAAATATATATTCTTACATCTGCACGTATAGGTAACACTGCACACCGGGTAGCAATCAGCAATTTGGGTTGTTTGAGGTACAAAACTTGAAGCATATACAAGGTCAGCAGTTAGACGACATGAAACCAAACTGCAAATGCGAAGGGTGCAATGAATCAAACAAAATAAATACATACGGTATACGCAGGTGGACGTTAAACAGTGAGTGAGATAACATACATGTATTTACATACAACAGCTGTCATTGGATACATAAATGTCACATTAGTGAGGAACATATTTACAGAGAGTAGCCGCACTCAAGTTGTTACTTTACGTGTTACATAGACGTATTGTGCTTTATCATTAAATGTTATTTAATTGAAACAATGGTAAATAGGTTTTTAGTGTTGGCAATCATGCGGAGTCAAGATCTGGCGTGGTGGGCGGTAATGTAAATCTTTCAAAGCGAAGTATAAATTCATGCACGGGTTTGAATATTATTAGTTATACGTCGCCCTTCCGGGGTAATACGGGATGAGATTTGGTTTCTCTCGCCATATTTTTCCGAGGCGTAGCCGAGGAAAAATATGGCGAGAGAAACCAAATCGAATCCCGTATTACCCCGGAAGGGCGATGTATAACGAATTTATCATATCTCAGAGCATTAAGAATCACTTTGGACTTCAAGGCCGATATAATGGAACGGACTTCGATCGGACTTGCACTGGTTTCAGAACGATCCACAGCATGCACCGGAAAAAATGAACACAAAGACAAATGTATCATTTTTACAATCCTCATCTTTAAAACGTACTAAGGGAGGAGCAAAGATAACGATAACATATACTGTAATCCGTGAACAATGAACCCGGTTTCCGTGTGAAATACCGGTGGGCTTTGGTGATAAAGAATGAACAATCTAACTTCAAATTCAGCTTCATCTCTTATGTTCTATTCTGAAAATCAGAAACGTATAAAATACTGGAACATTAAGCTTAATCTCAATTTCATATTTAATATTTAATAGCCATCGACGAGTATAATATCTAGATTATATACCTTTTATTAATAAATACATCGAAAGACCCGTTCCGGATTCACATCTGTTGCGTGGATATGTAAGTTTCAAATACACGTGTGAACTGTTACATTTCCATTCTGTCTATAATTCAACACCGTGTCACTCGACAGTGTCACTTGTGTCATGTTTCCATAACATCACACAGGAGAAGGACCAACATGAACTGACTTAAATTTCAAGTTCGAGAGAAAAATCGGAAAAATCAAACTGTCCTGCACAATTTGGCAGAAGTATAGGTATTTGCTTCATTTTCGCACGATGATGTTGATTGCATTTATTGTGCAGTTATTGCACATTGGCGCTGAGGGATTTGCGGCGACCAGGATAGCTGTGGGAATGTCACACGATGTGGGCGGGACAGCGGTGCTGTCGAATTCACAAAACAGCTGATTAAGATCAAAATCAAAGTCGTCGGCATGGCCTTCTGCTCGTACATCCTGGGTGTGTAACACGGCCGACGTGGCATCATTTGACGTGGGTGCAGGGTACTGAGAAGATGATGTCACAGTTTCTGCAGGATGGGGTTTGACAAGAACATTTACTGGAAGTGTATGCGTACCGGTATTCGTCTTTCGGGTTGAACCCATCGTGTCAGGAAAGGCTACTGACGCAACCGTGTGGCCCATTTGCAGTTTCTCGCCATCACTTACTCGCTGGTAAACCGACAGCGACGAGACAGATCTGTGACCTGTGACAGCCATTATTTGAGATGCTGAATAGTTGTTTCTATCAAGGATGGTGATGCCGGTTGCTCGTATACTGTGGTTAGTGTATGGTTCAGAAAGTTTCAGACGAGTGCCCAGGTTGATCATGAAGGCTGCCAAGCGGTGTTTCCCAATAGGTTTGTTATAATACCAAACTTTATCGTCGTCGAGGAAACTATCAACCGGGTACTGCCACAAGCGATCACATTTCGGATGGAGTTTGGAGATATAACTTTCGAATGAAGCAACAGGACAGAACGGGGAACCTTCTTCTTCAGGCATGAATCCGGTAACACCCTCTTTTTGCTGGGCCCGGCGATTTTTTGTGAGTTCATCCTCCTTTTTTTTCACATACCTCTGCCCAGTTTTCGGGTCCCGCTTGATGATGAATGTGTTTTTTGTCATCTTTTCCATATTCTCCACTCCCCTTCTAAAGAAGAACAGACGTACATCGAACTGAACTTTATTTGCAAGCCCAGTTGGGGTTTTTGGGGACATGAGAACAGACTTGTAGAGTTTACAACGATCGGACTCGTTTATGGGCTCATAATGATCGGTGTCGCCTTTTCCAGATGCCTTCAACTCTGCAAGTGCGGTTTTGAAGCACTCGTTGGCTTCATTAAACTCCGAATTTCTAATCAAATCAAAAGTTTTCAAATACGGTGGGGCCTTCAGGTAACGATTCAGAGAATGTCGAAAGTTTTCGAGAGTGGATGTTTTGTACAATTCTCCGTCTTGTTTTCGGGCATCCAAATAAAAATGACTGAGTACCTCTGCTAACCTCTCGGCCGAGAATCCTTCGAATTCTTCACTCTGTCCCTTCTCTTTCAGGTAATACTTCAAAGTTCTGGCGGACGCTTTGTTCGATTTTTTTGTGTTGCTGGGAATAATATTAGCCCGCTTTTCAACAACTTCATCGTCCGTGTGAGACGCGAAACGTTTGCCTGATTAAGCCATTTTGTTTAGCAGACGATGGAATCTAGTGAACACCTGTTCGTTGCCCTTGGCGACGGGGGTATACGATATATATTCGACCAGCAAGTTGACAATACAGCATCACACATGAGGTCTGTCAGCCAATCAAAAGTCTACATGCTTCTCTGAGATATGATAAATTCACATTATCTTGTGGTGGCAGGTTGCGATCGCCTGGATATGGATATGGAACATCTCTCTACGCAGTTCGGTGAAGTTTGGACAAACTGGTAAGAAATGAATAGCATCCTCGTATACATTGCGGGAGAACATACAGAATTTTCTGATGTATGTCGTTCGTACGTGTGTGCTTTGAGAAGACCACATCCAAGTCTTAGCTAAGCATGAATGATCTGTACTTCGCGCAGGCCATAGCAGAATGAGTGGTATGAAGGCGATTGACGGGCAAGCGGACAGATCATTTCATAATGCTGTTCTATGATACGGTGGAATAAAATTGTTAGCATTTCTTAGAGGATATTGAGTTGTTTCGGATACTCGCATTGGCATTAATGATGACAGGTATTATGGTTTTTGTCTGTAGATCATTTTATAAAATAAACTGATATTATGACGTTTTCTTCGTTCACTAAGTGGGATAAAACCTATTTCTTGATACAGGAGATCATAACTCGTTCCACGAGGACAGCCCGATATAGTTCTCAAGGCGTCGAGCTGCAGATTGTCAAGAACAGTGGCCTGTTGTTGGTTACAACAACCCCAAGTAACGTCTGCATAATCGAATAGAGGTAAAATGAAAGCGAAGAACAAGCGTTGCAGATACTCGCGTGAAAGTCTATATTTGGGGCTCCATAACAGTTTTCTCAGCCATAGAGTATATATGCCGATTCACCGGCCACGACGGCGCACTTGAGAATTATGTTGCTGTATGGTCGAGATGAGAAGCGTAATGCCTTCATTACTCTCTAAATGTTTGGATGTAGTTAAAGACAAGGCCATTAATACCATCCGCCAACACAACCCAAACTAATGAGAGACCACTGTGCAAGCACATTTGTTGAAGTTAATTCAACTAACAAGGGAACAAATAATATAATATTTAGCTGTAAATATTACTATTATCGGGTGCTTGTTCAAGAGTAAAATATTGGTGCTCCATTAGCCTGTAAATCTACTTACTCCTCTAATGTAATTACTTTGGATGGTATATTTAACACACTTAAACTGTTTCTCAAAGAGAGAGGCATTTTCATTTTAACCACTCACAGGTATATTCCCAAAATATTCAGGATGCTCAAAATTCATGAAACACCGTACAACTATAAATTTATAGCAGGTTCTTGACAAGGCACCACCAAGACTTTGTCTACATTATTTACCATAGCTCTTCATGTGGTTAGATCATTTTGGAAGAAATATTGTGCAGTTATCAGAAAGAATTCGGATGCAGAGTGTGTCACTGAACAGATGCACAGAACAACTTGATATCAAATGACTTGTTAAATACAAAACTACGGCATACCATGTTGGGCACACCAAAGTTAAGCAGCGTCGAGCTTGGTCAATACTTGGATTGGTGACAGAGTGCTGTACTGTCTGAGCTGATCAGCGTCCGGGATAATACGAACGATGGACACTCTTGTTCTGACACATGTACGTAGGCATCTTCGTGATATGACTGAACAAAATGTTCAAAACGACGTTAAATCATTCGCCCACTCACAAATGTGTCCAAATGAGATTGTTCGATTCTTTATGCTACCATCCCTCATCAAGATCTAATGAAACGTTTTAGTGGGTTCATAACATCGGTTTATCAAAGTCACCGTTATGTCAATGTCAGATACCAGAAGACGTTTTTTTTTCATTTTGTAAAGTGTATAAAGGTTACCACTCTTCAAATGTTTCATTGTTTATGGAACTGCTGGAATTTCTCATAAATCATATCTTTGTTAAATTCGGTAGCACAATAAACCAACAGCATATTGGTATTCCAATGGGTACTACCTGCGCTCACCTTTCGGCTGATCTGTATCTGTTTACATATGAATACGAGTATATGCATAAGGTCATTAAGAGCAAGCAATTACATAAATCCCACTCCTTCGCATTCACCAAACTTTAAAGAGACGATTTTCTTGCAGTGGGGACACCGTTATATAAACGAAGTAAAAACATTTGCAATTATCCGTGTAATGAGTCGATCCGAATCCTTTCGTCGGCAAAATAAGGAGAACCGTAGACATTAGAACTTTGGTTTTTGACATGAACGTTCATTACCGGTCTGTTACCAGCAAGTTCTGAGCTGACTTACTTATGTGACCTACAAACCTCGAAATTTTGAGGATTTTAGGTTATTTCTAGATGAATGGCCCCCAAGTCATCTCTCGGCCGTCTCCCGTGTTTCTGGATAGAGGGTCCCAATTGATCTCTCGATCTTCTGAAGTATTCCTACGAACAGTTGACAGCAGAACCTTGATTTTTGGAATGAACGTGCATAAGTGGACTGCTACTGCAAGTTCTGAACTAACCTACTTCTGATGAAAATTTGACATAATTAGGTGACCTATAAACCTCGAAATTGGCAAAAACGTGTCTTAGGTCAAGGTACACACTTAAATAATATCAACCCCTACTTCGTAGGTACTGTGACGTTAGTCACATTGTCATGTTTGGTAATTCAACAGTCGAATTGGCGAATAAACGCCCCAAAACAATCCACGGTATTCTGCAGAAAAAAACCCATCTATCTCTGTCCACGTGTTGAATTAATCTGTTCCGTGGGAAGTGCGAGCGCATCGTCATATGAGGTACACATTCAAGATCAATCTATTTGTATTCTCCCACAAATCACTCATTCTACTTTGAGAAAAAAATGGATAACTACTTGGTAAGAAGCCCTAACGTCGACATCTGATAGATCGAAAAATCGTTGCTTGAAATACCATGTTTGGTTTGACTTTTGTGTGTACAGCAAACGGCCTGTAAAATTCAACAGGCTTAATTTCATCTTCTTGCTATCCGTTCTATCGTTGTTATCTATTCGAGTTAATAGGCCGTGTGAGCTAATGTTACAACAGTATAGCGTTAGATGTTCACTATCGTATCGACTTTACGTACACATGAAGTTTGTTTACGACTGTCAATGTCTAACAGCATCATATTTCACAGATAGCTTCCACAATATGATTGCATTATAACGATCAGAGGATCCTGAATGACCTTTTGATAATGTTCTCTTTGTTGCGGAACAGAAGTAATTAATACAGGTAATCTGATCATTTTCGGAATGAAAATTCTTGGGCCATAATGAATGGTTTCCCTCGGAGAGACCGACAAGTTAAGAACGACAAAGGAAAGTGGAATATATTCTCGAGAATACATTTCTTTCAGAATCAGAATACTGGTCAGCGATACGGATTTTATATTTTTGGAACATCATGATGTCTTGTCGGCATCATTGAAAACTGTTGACCGCTTCTCTCTTGCAGGAAACTAGCCTATGTGTATGTATACTGTGATTGTCTTTTTGAATTTGGTGATAATACTGTTATATGGAATATGGGATGGGTCTTTGGATTATGGACGCAGATATTATTTAATAGACTACGGCTGAATTATGAATGACGGACTAGACGCTTGTAATTTAAAAGCCACAAAGATATGGATTTCATATTAAATATTCTACAAAATGACTACCATTACTCGGAGAAATGGATAATTTATAATGCTGAGAATAAGTGTCTAATTCTCTCAATAACAACCCCATAATAATAGTTTCATGTACCGGGGTTGACCTGGCATAATTTACTCTGACAAAGGTCAATAAAAGGCTATAAACGGTGATGTAAGAACGCCTATACATTATGATAGTACCCTGTACAATTCAGCGCTAAAGTGGACGACTAATTAAATTGGAGAGACTTGAGGAATGAAGTTAAGCGGTAGAGTTTCATTACGAAGTCCATTGTAAATGTAATTATTGACTCAATTCCTAAGAAAAGAGATTCTAATAAATCACACGGATTTCGATGAAATTTTAGGTTTCAGTCAAAAAGGCCAATCATCATGCTATCATAGAAGAATGTACATGGTGACTTTTTTGCTTATATTTTTACCCTATGTATTACTGATTGAAATTAGCCAGAATCTGCTGGGGCATTCACCATGCCGATATTTGACAATACAGATACATGCCAAAATCGCCTGTTCAAAATATGAACAAACCTCAAATCTTTTTTTCTCTCAGGTAGGTAAAATTCTAGCTGTTCATGATAGATTTGAGAGGTATCACTTTTCATTGTCAGTTGAAATGCTCACTTGTCTATGCTGTTAAGGTGGGCGGGAAGCAATCGCTCTTGTCAAATCCAGAGATTTCACCTGCTGCTGTACATCTTCGCTAGTTTCAGAGAGAATTACACAAAATCCAGGGATAAAAGTCAGAGTTTGGATGTAAATCTACAGCCAGTTTGTATTTTCAGCGATGTCAGATGAACAGAAGCGTACCTTTCACGCCAAACTTGTAGACAATTGCCTCCAAGATCGTGTATATTTTGGTCGGCATATTCAGTACGGTACACTTGAAACTACTCGCAATGTGGCAGCTGTATATGCCGTCTCACGTGATACACACAGAAGTGTCGATCACTTCGTCGAACCGAGTTTCAAACCAAGACAAATTTGACAAATCGAAGGTGGAGGGAATTTACATCAAAGTAAACGCTGGCTAACTGATACGCCTCCCGAAAATCATAATATAAGACACGTCGTTGTGAGCAAAATGAGAAATAGTTATGTTGATCATGATCATTATAATGATCAAGAATCTCGAACTCAGGGACGTGTTTACACTTTAGTCAACCTGACCATCATTACCAGAACTATTTTAACCCTACCTGACCTGGGGATACTTACGTACCCCCCCCCCCCACCCTCCAACTCGCCCCACACCTTGTTGTTGTTTTTTTTTCGTTTCTTTCGCTCCTATCTCCAGAACGACCAATAATTGAGGACTGAAGCTCCGTGACTTTGTAGTTCATCATATTGTGGTCGTTTTGAAACTACTTGCATAACCTCCCAAGCAGTAGATCATGGGTAAATTCAAAATGGCGCCCGTGTTGGGCACCAGAGAAGTGATGCTTTCGTCATTTTTCTTCAAAATTCTTCCTTTTCTGCAAGAAAAGTGGGAAAAGCTATTGTATTTCGCATCAGATTATTATTTACTAATTTATGTTACAGTTTTTGTGAAGAGAACACATAAATAAAAAAAAATCGAAAAATCTGACCAAAAGATCGTCCGAAATACCTTTTCGAAAATCGTCACTGTGACGTTATCATGGCGGTCATTATTTTTACAGTTTCTTTCTTGTAGCGGTGTAAGGATGCGTCACCATTAATCGTTTTTCCTTCAATCGAGAATTCGCGTTGGTTTTCTCGAAGAAATCCCGATCATATCGGGAATTCTTCGAGTTAATGTCGAGAGAAAAATATGAAAAAAACGAAATCGTTTTCAATATTCTCGATCGATTTTCTCGATATCGTTTTTTTATATTCGTCTCTTGTGACCCATCGAGAATCAATGGTTTTATGTTGATCGACAGAATGTCAAGAAATTTTGATCGAGAACATATCGCGAAACCATCGAGAGGCGAATGATTACAATTACGTCATTCAGAGATTAACAGCTGTTACTCCGCTATGTGTGAGGGTGCTACATAAAGGATATGCCCAGGTAAAATTTAGCTGTATCTGTCGCTTTAACAATGTACTGCTAACATACACTGTTACAACGATTTTAAAAGAGACAACATTTTCTTTTATTATACTTAATAAATGTTACATATTCCAGCGATTATCAATCCGGTTGAACATCTGACCGCCCAAACGAACTATCTCCGGTCTATTTAAAATCAAACAGGGAATATCGTCGGCATTATATTTTGTTTTCATACATGTTCTATCTATGATAACGGACATATAAATTGAGAATACACTTCTATGAATTTATGTATTATGGGTCTATCAGGGGGGCCGAGCAACTGTATGGGATATTTAGTTGTGCAGAGAATCAGTAACCTGGTTCCCTAGTCTACCGGTATATGTCAGCAATGTAACACAGGTAGGGTACCAGGCCAGGAGAAGACTAAGCGGCATTACTTTCAATCGGTTTTTAATCGTTTTTCTCCTCTGAGAACAAATTCTCGAAGGATTCTCGAATGATTCGCGATATCGTTTTTCTTTCGAGCAAAAATTCTCGAATGAAAACCGATCAATAGAGCGAAGGGAAACCGATTTCGCGAATCATTCGGTTTTTGTGAAAAAAAATGTCGATTCTCTCTCAGCATTGGAATTCGCGAAAATATATAGGGAGGGGCACTTTTCGTCCCTCCCCAGGCTGCGGTACACCCCAAGTTTATGACATTTCTGACGAGTACTTTATTGCAAAACTGAGAATAGGAAGGTGTGGTTATGTCTTGCATCAAAACCACTTCCCTCTATAGTTGTGTTTGAAGAATTCAGACTTCCTGTTTGGTATAAAGGTCAGGTTAAGACCTGTTACACCTGCGAAGATAAAAATCACATGTATTGGAATTGTCCATTTAAGGGTACATGTAAATGCCTGAGTTGTGGTCAGCCAGGACTCATAAAACGAGAATGTAAAACTCGTGGGAAAAAAACAGAATGTCCGACTGACAGAAATAACCAGACTGCTGCACAATATGAAACTGGTATTCAATCCAATACAGGGAAGAGATCTCCCGTTACGGAAAATTCTGGTCGAGCAGCCTGAAAGCGTTGGTGGTAGCATTTGGTCAATTGTAGGAACGGATGGCAAGACCTCCAAGAGGAATTTTAGGAAAACAAAAAGGAGCAAGCGGGGAATGAACCCAAGAGCTCATACATGATTTTCAGCTCTCTCTGGGGAGGAAGATGTTGATTATCCCATTGATATTCCTGGTCCACCCCCCTCCCCCCAAGAGGAATAAGGTGGATGAAATTCCGGAAAGTGTGCGACATGATCAGGAGTCTAAAGAAAATGAGTTTCAATCCAAAAAATAGTTCAAACTCGTTTTTCTCTGTCCGGGGTGGAGAACGACATCGTTGTCAATGACAGTCAAATGCTCAACATTGATGCTGCTGCACTCGATGTGGACGGCAGTCGTAGTGAACACAAACCTGTGCATTCAGATACTGATGTGGAAGCTGAGCTCACCACAGATGAAGCTAGAAATGAGCAAACCTAAGTAGATGAAAACGTAGGTGAAGATGAACATATTAGTTTTACACCTGTGCATTCTGGTGATAACTTGAACTTCACCCCATATGATGATGTGATTGCTGAGCTCACCAAGGGTGATGCTAGAAATGAGCTACCCTCAGTAGATGCACCTGTGCATTCTGGTGGTAACTTGAACCTCACCCCGGATGCGGAGCCCTGATGTAGAGAGATTGGGAGTCGGACCGGTTTTCACTTCGCTCCGAGAAATTTGTCTAATTCTGCGGTTTTCGGCTGATCTTAGCTCTGATTTTTTATTTGTAATATATTTTGTGAATACTTTTGGCAAATACCTGTGGTGAAAGTTTGGAATTATTTCTCATTTTTTTGCTGTTCAGGGCGCTTTTCTGACTTAGTCAGTTTGGCCTGATTTGGGAAGGAAGAGATCTGCCATTACTACCGTCTCGGTCTTTGTGCCCGAGAGGGTCGGTAGTTTCCCTCTTCTCTGTTTGTTCGTTGTCTGTAAATATTTCGTATTTTGCTGGTGTATATATATTTCCTTGTTGGCTTGATCAAGTTTGTAGTTCGTTTTTCGTTCAGTTTGGCTTAGGTCGATTTACACATATCTGCGTATATCGAACTAGACTAAATACATGTACATATTGAAGGGGTAGTCAATGTTTACTATGTGGGGAGGCACACCGTTGGGGTTTGTGCGTGTTACTATTTGTAGTTGTATGGAGATTCCCTAGAGGGACTGTGATTTTTTTTCACTATGGCCTTTCGAAAGAGCATAAAACTTCAAGGTCTAGAGAAAGCTAATGCGATTGATATATATCGCGCATTAAAAGACACTGTTGGATCAGCACGGTCAGTCCTTAACCCTATCTGGCCTGGGCGATTTGGGGGTGTATCGCAGCCTGGGGGGGGGGAGCGGAAAGTGCCCCCCTATATATTTTCGCTATCGCTAATGCTAGAGGGCTGAAATTTACCACACTATATCTTTGGGTCAAGCTCTACCAGAAAATGTAAAAATTCCAAGATGGCCGCCATGATGACGTCACTGCGACGTAATTTTCAAAAAGAGCATTTTTGGACGATTTTCGGTCAAAATCGTCGATTTTTTTTATTTTTGTTTTTTCTTCCTAAAAACTGCATGATAAATTAGTAAATAATAATCTGATATGAAATAAAATAAGTTTTACCCACTTTTTCCGTAGATAAAAGCAAAAATTTTGAAGAAATATGATGAGAGCATAACTTTTTCTGGTACCCCACATGGCCGCCATTTTGAATTTACCCATGATCCTCTGCTCGTGGGGTTCTGCAAATAGGCTCAAAATGACCCCAATACGATACCCTATAATGTCACGAATGTTTCAGCTCTCCATTTTTTGGCGTTTCGGAGATATCGCAGAAAGTTTGGTAGGAGGGCATTTTGGCCTCCCCTCCCCCAGGCCTGGTAGGGTTAATGGGGGAAGGGAGGGAGGGGGAACAAAGCAGGGGGTATTTTTTGGTGATGCTAAGACATATGTTTCAGAAAAATGCATCGAATCGCGTTGAATCAACTTGCTGAATTTTTGCGTAATTTTCGAAGAAATATGGCGAAAACATCACTTTTCTGGTACCCCCACATGGCCGCCATTTTGAATTTACCCATGATTCTTTGCTCGGGGGGTCATGCAAATAGGCTCAAAATGACCCCAATATGATAATAAAAAAAGTCACGAAGTTTCAGCTCTCGATTTTTTGTCGTTCCGGAGATACAAGCAAAAAACCAACAGGGGGGGCGGAAAGTGCCCCCCCCCAGGCCAGGTAGGGTTAAAGGTCTAGTACAGGTATCAAATACCCTGTGGAACGTCACACTAGCAAATGAAATTGCCAAAACTCGCCTAGTGCTAGAAGATCCAGGAAGATTGCTAGTAAAGATGACAGGACCATGCGATTTCCCAGATTCTGCCATCGGAAGTGCTTTTCAGTTTTATGGTGATGTTCTCTCTGTACTAAAAGAGTTATATTCGTTTGATAGAGAGTTTGAGACAGGAGTTCGAAGAATTTGGATGTCGAAATTCAAACGTACTCTTCCTTCTTCTATTTTAGTTGGAGGTATGAGACTTCCTGTATGGTATAACGGTCAACTAAAACATGTTACACTTGGGATCAGAAGATCACATGAACTCGAGGTGTCCCTTGAAAAATAAATGCCTGATTTCTCATCAGAAAGGACACCTTTAAAAACCTGTCCAAAGGCCAAACAAGTTCCTGAGGATAACGTAGCTAACGATAGAAAAGATGATTTCTCGGATCCGAGGCTCTCCAGCAAAAACAACAGCACTATATAGATTTTTGGAAGACTGTAGGCCCTGATGCCAAGCCCACCGAACGTCATCAGAGGATAGTCTCGGCCGGGAACAATGAGAAAACCTCAAACCACTACGAGGGTCTCGTTGACGAGATGGATGAAGGTTATAGTTCGGAAGATGAAGTTGTCAGTGATAGTGAGGTTTGCGATGATGTGGAAGTCAAGTCAGGTGATCAGAAGTCAGGTGATCAGAAGTCTGTTTCTGATCAGACAGAACGTGTTGACATAGTATTAAATCCGGAAGTTGAATTGAAGGGTGACATCTTACCGGATACTGGTAGTGTTTCGGGTCAGTATGCATCCGTGCAGTCTGTGGATTCCTTCATTAATACTATTCACTCCGGTGTAGATGTAAACTTTACACCGGACGAGGAAGTAATGAAGGAGTTCACAGAGAAAGAAAGTAGTCAACAATCTTGTAGTAATAAAGCTACCTCGAATCAGAAAAAGAAAAAAGAGAAATACCATAGATATCGAATCCGGCAAAGAGCCTAAAATAATCGATGCTACTCCCACTCCTACCAACGATTCACCCATGCTTTCTGATGAGGAGTATGTTGAGTGTAATGATCGTCCGTTAAAAGGCGATACTTCCTTGAACCACAGGTCGAAGGACTTGTGGGACTAGAGAGAGAGAAAGAAGTTTATAAGAAGAAAATAAGAAAAGACGAGAACAAATGAAAAATAAAAAAAAAGGTCAAAAAGAATTACCCAAAATAAAACGTACATAATGGCTAAGCTAACATTATATATCTTGGCTTGGGCAGTTTTGTGTTTTATTTCTACATACAGACTAAAGATGGCTCAGCCACCAACTATCGTTCAGTGGAATTGCAGAGGAGTTTGGCCAAATTCAAATGAACTCCAATTATTAACTCAAGATTATGAACCATCAGCTTTTTGTCTCCACGAGACCTTTCTGAAGAAAGCAGATAAAGATAAATTTAAATTTCGCAAATATACACTTTATCATTCCTACGCTTTAGACGAAAATGGAAAAGCTACAGGCGGCTCTTCAATATTGGTTAAAATGGGTGTTTTACAGTCCTGTTGATTTAGTGACAGATTTACAAGCTGTAGCAGTTCGTATTACCTTGAATTCTGTTTTCACATTATGCACGGTATACATACCTTCTTCTGGTAGTCTCCGGCTTAATGAACTTCAAGATCTTTACGATCAGCTCCCGAAACCTTGTTTAATGATGGGTGATTTTAACGGTCGTAATATCCTCTGGGATAATGAAGACAATTGTAAAGGTAAAATTCTCGAAAATTTTATATCAAATAATTCTTTGTGTATTTTTAATGATGGTTCTTATACACATTTGTCTTCGGCTCATGGAACCTATTCAGCATTGGATCTGTTCATGATGACCTTTGTGGAAGTGATCACTTTCCCACTGTCCTAAAAGCTGTTCATTCAGCTGATGACCCTCATTTCACACGGTTTAAGTTCAAGAAAGCAAACTGGCCCGAGTTTGAAAAGCTTTGTTCACAAAAACTGCAATCAGTCTCCTTCGCTGATGTTTTCAGATTCTATACAGCTATTCTCAAATATGTTGATAGGAATTGCCAACCAAACCATTCCCACATCTTCAGGAGTTACACATACTAAGAAACCTTGGTTTAATGATGACTGTAAAGAAGCAAGAAAATGTAGGAAGAAGACTGAACGATATTTCCGCCGACATCCTAACCCTGAAAAATTGAAAGAGTTACAAGAGCTAAAGCTCGTAGAACCATGAAACAGAATAAACGTGACTCTTGGAGAAATTATGTTTCTAAGATAAATACTCATACTCCTATAACAAAAGTTTGGAATATGATCCAAAGAATAAAAGGTAAAATCTCCCAAGTCCAGCGTTCATCATCTCAACGATGGAAATGATGTGATTACTGACAGAGTAGAAATTGCAAATAAATTAGGAGAAACAATTGCCAAAAACTCTTCATCAGAAAATTATGTACCTGAATTTCAAAGTTTCCAAAAAAGAGAAGAGAAAAATGAAATTAAATTCTCCTCCGGTAACCATGAAGGCTATAACGCTTCGTTTTCAATTGAAGAACTTCATGCTTCTCTCGCGAAAGCTAATTCTGCTGCAGGCCCTGGTAATATTCATTATCAGCTTTTGAAACATCTACCGGAATCATCTCTAGAAATCCTATTACGCATATTCAATAGACTTTGGTATAAAGAAGACTTTCCTCTGTCATGGCACAATGCCATAGTTAAACCAGTACCAAAGCCTGGTCGTGACCATACAGAGCCTGGTAATTATCGTCCGATTTCACTGACTAGCGGTGTCTGCAAAACAATGGAACACATGATAAATGATCGCCTTGTTTGGTACCTGAAAACTGAAAAGAAACTTACTGATATTCAGACTGGTTTTTGTAAAAATAGAAGAACCATCGATCATTTAGTCAGATTAGATTCGTATGTTAAGAATGCTTTCGCCTAGAACGAACATGTGGTTTCTTTTTTGATTTAGAAAAAACCTACGATACATGGAAATACGGGATTCTTAAAGATCTTCAAAATATGGGATTAAAAGGCCGTTTACCCGTATTTATTTCCAACTTCTTGAATGATAAGACAATTCCAAATTCGTTTGGGTACAACTATGTCTGATCATTTTGATCAAGACCAGGGTGTCCCACAGGACAGTATTTTGTCTACTACTCCCGCATTTCTCCCTTGACGAAGTATACGGTCAACATGGGTGGGCCTGGAGCAGTATCGCCATATCGGGAATTTAAAATGAAATCGCATTTGCAGGGCATCGTATAGAGCCTCAATAATTATCCAATGGTACGAAGAATAGTCCGTTTGGCGATTGCAGTAAATTGAAATACAATGCTGTAGAAACTGGTGACGAGATCAACAAATTTCACTGTGTTGAGGAAACACTGAACGGTATGTCTAAATCGTGTTTGAGTAGTCAGATCCTTCATTTTATTAACCAGTTGTCTGTTTTTCAGATATATTTATAGTGTTTGCGAATGAATGTGTGATAGAATATGATGCCCACGGAGTTCGAATTTGGACTAGTGACAACAACAACATCATAAATATAATGTGGACAGTTCGAGAGTCATTTCAGACTGGCAAGGTTCTTGGTCGACTCCGGCTTTATATATGCGGTGGAGGCAATGTTACTCGGATGAGAAGTTGGCAGTATGGCGTTAGTATGAATTTGTTCCGGCGGGTATTCAGGGCTATGAGCTGTATAAATATTTATTTTCCGCTACTATTCGTGCATTAAATTAGGTCATGTCAGCTTTAAGCCCCTGTAGTTGGCGGGTCATTTCCTCATTATCCGATTTATTGTTCTCTGAGTTCATTTTATTTCCCCCTTTCTGCATATTGGGCTTTCCAGAATGTTCAAAGTGTTCCGATTTTGGGCGTGATTCATCAGCCATCTCTTGCTCTTCGGCCCCATACTTTACCAAACGGGCAGGTTTCTTTGAGCTATTTCCACTCTCATGAGTTTCCTGGAAATGTACGACTTGATATACCGGTACCGCTTCGTCGACATCCTTCGGTTCTGTCAGGTATCATACGTGGAACCGTGTAGTCACATCATGAAGGCCATCTAAAAATCTTCGCAGTGGATCTTCACGTCGAGTAGCGTTATCTCGATTAGCAAAAGCCTTGTTGTATAAGCGTTTTATAAGCGTAGTCCTCTATTTTCTATTACTGAAAGCGGCCCCAAACGTTTTTTGGCGTCTCTACTCTCCTAAGTCGATGGCCCAATTCGTCGTCGAAGGAGTCATAATTACCCCCGGACTGTTTTGGATAGTTGGCCATAGACAAATTCTCCTGCGCGTCCTTGAAGTCGGGGTAATATCTCCGCTAATTTCTCGCTCTTGTTCCAACCCCTGATTTTGGCCACGTCCCTAAATCTATCTAATCTATCCAGTTTTCCAGTTCGATAAATGAGGGTCGTTTCGCGCTTGTCTGTCGAGGTATTCCCCCATTTATCACGCCTCTTGCTGCTGTGTGTAGATCTACTATCGTCTGAATCGTTGTTTTCGCTGCTGGAGCTATCATTTGTCATGGATGGGGTCATCCTTTTCCGACTTCCTGATCGCTTTGCTTCTTGTGTAATTTCCCCATTTCTTGTTTTATTTCTCTGAGCTTCTGTATGTCTGTCGCGAATATCCGATATTTCTTCATTGATAGTATTGTATACTGAAGTAAGTCCATCTTGCGGTAGCTTGATGTTGGACATAGCTTCCGTTACCGCGCCTTTAATCATCGTGGCTACATCTTGCATTGTTCCACGCAGAATATCGTTTACAATTCCCCTTACTTCCTTCCGAAAACTGCCCATGAGCTCATCGAACGCTACTGTATCTCCCGAATTTAACGCCATGTGTTTCATCATTGTCGTACTTGGTGTTTGTGGACCTGTCAGAATATTGTGCGCCCCTTGCCTTTCTGTGTGTAATTGTATTTCTGGGAATTCAGCTTCGCTCGTATCATCTTCAGTTGATGCTACGTCTGATTTGATTTCCCTGTCTACTGCGTCTTGGACTTGGTGTCTTAAAATATTCCCCGTTGTTCATCTTTATTTATCCCGTTTTTATGTGTTCCTTACAAATGTGCAGATATGGACGTATTTCCCGGACTGAGTAAGTATCGCTGGATTCAAGGTAAGTATTGGATCCCACTTCTGACACCAAAATGCTACGTGAGTGAGTAATACCACCTTACGTTATATTACCACTCAGATGATCGGTCAGGATGGCTGATTAATATTTTAAACTAATCCCCTTTGATTATCAGTTCTGACACCACCGGTTTTCAACCACAATTCTGTATATCTAATGTTGAATAAAGTGATAATGATGTTATGTGGTGGAACAATGTTTTATTTCAAGAGTTAATTTGTATTGCATGGATATGACAATAAATCTGTTCAATATTGTAATAAATCGTCTGCGCTATTCTCAATTGTAAATGTTGTCGCTTGTCACCCAGTTAATCAGTCCACCATCTAAGATGAGTTGGTTTCGGTAATTCCAGTATACCACTACATTCAGAACACTCGGGCGAATCTCGGGTAACCACTGACAGTTACAACACTCAGGAAACCTGTATCGCAGGTAACCCCTGTCAGTTAACACGCTTTAACTGGTAATCCTTTCCAACAGGAATTGACTTTCGCATGGGTGACGTCTACCCCGAAGAAAGACGTCACAATAGATGGAACAACTCCAGTATTTCAACACAAATAATGATTTATTATATACACCAGTACTCTCCAGATGAAGAAGACAGCATACAGAATATATATTGATGTGATGTTATATACACAGCAACGTAGCTACGGATCGATGATAGATCACACTCATTTACCCTAGTGGGTGATGTTGACGAGATGATAGAAGAATGGACCTCCTGCTACTCACTGATGTAACCTTATCAATAAATATCAGATGCTTTTGGGTTGTTTCAATTACTCCAATGATATGGGGAATTATCCCATATACATGTAATGGGCTATTCCAATACAATTGAGAATATAAACACAGCAGATGTGGGGCGGGAGATAGCTGACTGCTCTGTAATCCACAATAATTATAATGCACGGGTATATCCAAATATTATACTATTGAATTCCACAGTAAATTCCCAGTATAGTTTTTCAGGTAATCCTTTAGGTTATTAGATAATACATACGTGACTGAAGCCAGCCAACTATCTGACTAACCCACAGTGCTGTGCTGTTTATATAGACTCTGGCTGATTACCACGTGACAAGATCTGACCAATCAGATCAATGGAAATGATCCAATGTTGAAGGGGTATGCGAAATTTGAAACAGTGATAACCAATTATGACAGTGAAATTATCGTACCAACTTTTGTACAGAGGCATTGCATAGTATGAAGATTATAAACAATTTAATAACTGGATCGCAATAATTCTAGTTTTGTGTATATAGACTTTAGATTTTGCCATGCAAGCTAGTCCCGTCATCCTCTCTGAAATGATGACGCAACAGGTTTCAGAGACCAGTGTGCACGTCAAAATTATAGGAGCTGCCACGTAAAACCAGCCAGTACACATATTTTAAAAGTACATAAGGTCAATTGCAGGTACATGCCAAGAAGACATCCGGTAAGATTTCAACAACTTTGGGAATTGTCTGTAATATGATGCGTTCACGGCGACAGTGAAAACATGTGCATTTAGGTTTCGACGACCATGTTCGTGAACAACAGTTTGTGAAGAAATAGTCCCTACAGAGAATGGTAATAACGAGAAAATAACCATGCACATTTGCGTAATAAAGTCCAGGAATTCTCAAGAAGAACACCAGCATCATTAGCACGCATCAATCAATCGTATAATAGTAGATGGCACAGTTCTAACAAATGTTGGTCAAACTGACCCAGTTGACTTCGGTACGATAGAAAAACATGGCCGCCAAAGTGGCGAGCATGGACAACACGCTTTCGAAAGTTCACTGATGTTGGGTTATGAAATAATCCAACTCTGGATTACACTATCGGAAATACACAGTAACTGTCCGGGAAGATACGTCCAGGTTCACAGGTAAGTTTCCCTTCCACAATCGATGGGTACACGCAAGGCATAGTTCATTACGTAACTTCTCTCCCCCCCCCCCCCCAGTACACTCACACTTACGTAAACATGATATATGCAGGCCTCTCACGGTATGGGACGCCTATAATAGATCCTGAGAGCTTTCAGGATGAACACCATTAAATCCACAATTAAATATAGAAACACTCAAGTTGCAGACCCCTCCCTGTATGGGACGCCTGGTAGTAATCGAATCCACTGAACACGGTGAATAAAACATTTTCACAGATTCAGGTAATGGGTCCATCGCTGAATGGCACATAAAACATCCAGAATCCACATTGAATAATGGGCACGATCATTATCATATACATACTAGGTTGGGTCAATAAAAAAATATTCTCCGGTATATTACAATATTAATATGGTAAAGCTCTCGCGAGGGTCTCTGTTTAATTACAAGCGTCTAGTCCGTCATTCATAATCCAGCCGTCGTCCATTAGAGAATATCCGCGTCCATAATCCAAAGACCTATTCCATTTTCCATATAACAGTATTAGCACCAAATTCAAAAAGACAATCATAGTATACATAAACATAGGCTTGTTTCCTGCAAGAGAAGCGGTCAACAGTTTTCAATGATGCCGGCAAGACATCATGATGTTCCAAAAATTTCAAATCCGTATCGCTGATCAGTATTCTTAATCCATAATATTCGTTGTAAAGTCGTCATCTAAAGAATGATGTATCTCAGTCACGCTTTGATTGTGACCGTTCATATGAGTACCATGAGGATCTTGAAGTACATGGGTTCATACGGCCCCTAGCCCCGGGTTAAGCGGAATTAGACACAAGTTACGAAACGTGGCGCCATAGATCTTGCACGCTACGTTCGTATTTTGCTATCAGCATGCGATATGTATCGCCAAATTTGAGAACTTTGAGTGGAGGCGCTTGGTGGAATAGCCCTGTTTTATAAGTTTCTGCAACAATGTTTTGTGACGTTGATTAAAATCATCACATTTAACACAGGATCTAGCAAATGCTACTAAGCGAGATATGTATACGCCATATGCAGGTCACACTGGAATATTACTATCCAGAAAGGGATAGTTTACGATGTCGAAATTGTAATCATCTCTTTGTCACAAAGTCGACGAGAGAGAATGCCCGCTTCACTTTTATAGAGATAGAGATCTAAATAAGATGTGCCTGTAGGGCTATCTGTAGTTTCCTTCAAATCCAGTGAAGGTGGATATATATCCTTCACTGCGTCATTTATATAGCGATTATCCACAGCGAGAAGATCGTCTATATAGCGTTTGGTGAATGAGAAGGAACGGGCTTTGAATGGATCGGTTTTTGAAAGCGCCTGCATATAGTCATATTCATAAGAGAACAGATACAGGTGGGTCAACAGGGGTGCACAATTAGTACCCATTGGAATACCTATATGCTGCTGATATATTGTGTTGCCAAATTTCACATAGATATTTTTAATGTTATAGTGTAATCTCAGTTTTCTGTCTACTCTGAACGTTCAACAATCAGGGGGGAGAACTCTGACTGGCATGTGTCACATCAACTCTGACTGGCCTATCTCTGTGTGCCGCACGCGGAAATCATGTGCTTCGTCCCGCTGTTACTGTGTAACTGATGGATGTGTCATATTTTTTCTGATGTATCCCATTGTGAAGGCTTAAATGTTTACTTGTATGTCAGTTGTGTTCGTCCCTCTATGCACCCGAATGATATAAAGCTTGCTAAATTCGACCTGGATCTTGTGGAGATCAGTATACGACAGACCCGTACTTACGCATTTGTAATGTATGGAAATGAAAGAATAAAGTAATGAGCCATATCATTGAGGGATTCTATTCGTGGTTGGTTCTGGTAATATACCACCGTGTAATAAGTGAGATTTTCAAACCCTCAGGTATTAAACCCCTGTGTAAGAATAACTCCTGTTCTCCGTAGGTATAAACGATGATTACTGGATCACACCTGTATTATTATTATGCCACCGGGTAGTGAGTAAGATTTTCTAACACTCAGGCATTAAACCCCTGGGTAAGAATATCAACTGTTCTCCGTATAAACGACGAATATCGGATCGCCCCTGGTCGGCGGTTGCACTGTTTATAAAATACCCTTGTTTAGGTCAATTCTAAATAACTTCATTGTCTATTTTATTTGCCGGGGTCGTATAGTGAATCTGTTTATTTTCATATGTCCCGTCCTTGTCCCTGCGCTTTATAATGTGGTGTATAGCTCTCCCGGCTGTCTAATAATACTTGAGTGTGTCAATGATTCATGAAACCTCGACATAAACATACTAGCCTAAAGCTACTAAAGGCATATTCCTGTCCAGTGTTCATTAATGAAGACTTCAGTGGGTCGTCCCGTGATCATGGGGTGCTCAAAGAATTTTCTCAGCATCTGGTAAATCAGCTCGGGGTGTCAACTCGGGGTACCAACTCGGGGTGACAACTCTATGTGGCATCGGGGTCTACACCTTAGGGTGGCTCTTATACCAAGCCCATCATCCGTAGCGTGATTATGGGTCCTTGGGGTAGATTTCTGTAGTAGGTAAATACGTTTTGCTGTGCTCACGGTGTGACGTATGTGTCAAACCACGCAGGTGACTCGATAGCAACCAAGTGACGAAACCCGGACGGTTGGCTCAATTTATAGTTTCCCACTCGTGCAACCTTAGCGTCAGCTATCGGAGCAAAGTGCACCTCCATACCCTGGGACCCTTCACGAGTGTTTACCATCGTTGATCAACAAGCTTAAACTAATTACTGGCAGTGTTAGCTGAATATGAGTGACAGTCGACAAATAGAACTATTTCAATCATTTACAATTAGTCAGAATTCACGAAAGTTTCTTTAAAATTAAAAGAAAAGCGGTTTAGGTGTAGAGCCTCGATTTTGATCACTTGAACAACATCGCAGTCAGCGTGTGAATTTCCCGACCAGAAATTGTGGATAACTTTAATTTTATCAAACATCAGAGAAAGTTATAACCATATTACAACTGGGTGGATAAGTAGGTCTATCAGTTAGCAATTTGTGGTAAGTGGCGACAAGTATAGGTACGTATTTATCATTAAATCGAATGAAATCTGTTGCTGTAATCACTTTGTCAAATTCCAACAACAACAACAACGACGATTTGAAACTAGAACATTGAACATTTAATCGAACTAGCGTAAATACGATGAAACGGCACATATATACATCATAAGAAAACAACCTGCAATTGCCACACTATATACATCTGCCCAGATCACGCCATATAGTCCGGGAGCCATTCCAGTGCACCTCCCGAGTAGATTGTGTTTGACAGTTTTTTTCTGGAAGATCAGCATCTCCCGGTCAAGTAAATACCTGATGTAGATATCCACGGTGGTATCTAAGGTTGCTACATGCAATAGTCTGATACGAACTGGTTTTGAAAAAGTTAAAACCGGAATGAGGGTATGGGTAATTCAGTCCTCATATTTTTATTACCCCTGGGCTTCGCGAGCTGAAACTTATACAAATTTGCCTCCGAATAATGATCTTTCAGATAAAACAATCGGAATTTCTCTAGCTAATTTGGTCACGTCATAGTGACGTCATAAGCTCGAGGAACCTTTCATGGTTTTTGGGGAATATTTTCTCCGATTTCTCTGTTTGTTTCACAGTAACCCCTTCTTGATGACATTTGACATATAATCTTGAAAGATACAGGTCTCCCGTTCATTCTAGACCAGATACGTCTTTCTACTAAGTCTCGTTTGGCCTCAGCATGGATTCATATAGATGTTCTCCGGTCATGACACCATTAAAACCGAATGGGGGTAAGGGTGATTACCGTCCCATATTTTCTTTTGCTCGCGGTTTATCATACTGAAATGCTCCACGCATTGCTTTTGAATATTGACCTGAAAGATAGAGTAATCAGACTGTCGGTAATTGCTTTAGTTTCGTCACTATGACGTCATGAATCTATAAACTGTACTTTTTCCTTTATTTGTGTTTTATTGTCGCGCCTTGTTCTGTTTACTCTCTCTTTATTTCTATAAAATGGTACGCTTAGTGGTTCAAAATGTTTCGTTTGAACCAAGTGTCGTACAGAAGTAAGTTAATATGATCTTGTGGGTGGAAACAAATAGTCTGGTCTGAAAATCTGATTGAGAGTGCCCTGCAAAAATCGGGGTTGGTTGGAATTCCTATTATTAATTATAATGAATAAGAAACGACATTATTGCTGGAGATTGTCTGTTTTGCTCAATCTTGTTTGCAATGAACTATTGGTAGGATCGAAATGGCGAATGTGTTGGGATGGTCTGATATCTCGGTAAACTAAGATCGTACAGGGTCCATGAGGATACTTCATAGTCTCCACATTAACAGCTGCAATAAATCGCGGTCGAGATACTTAGGCTACGTTCGAGAATCCACCGCATTCCCGGGTCTGAATGTGAAGTGCCGAGGGAAGCTTTTCTGTAGAGTCATATGGTTGCTCTTTAGTTGCCCGACGTCGTCAAATTTCCCCACCTTTCTGCATATCGCTCCAATTTATTACCTGTACATGGTAGGTTTATGCTGGTGGACTGTTAGTCTCCGAGGCCCACCCTCTGTACATGTCATTCGACGAATATGTGTAAGTTTATTGTTTTGGTGGAAAATTTAAGCCGTACGACGTCGGGCATTACAGGTTAGTTTTTTAGGGTATTCTTGCATTTACCAGGTTTATCCCATGTTGAGACGCTTTCCAGCGTAGGGCAGCATGGTTTGTACCATATTGGTCTGGCACAGGAGGTACATTAAAGTGCCAAACATATTAAGTTCTCTGGCGATCCATTGTGATCACCAGTGTCTGTAGAGCCTAATTTTCAAAATTCGAAATTCAAACTTTTTTTATTTTTGGTTCGGTTTTTCTTAGGGTTAGGTTTTTGCAAGGGTATGTTTGTTTGGGTCATCGTCGTCGTGTGACCAATAAGGCTAGGTGCGACGTTAAACTTCAAACAACCAACCAACCGTTTACTCCATCAGACGGCCACGATGGTCATTCATTAACATCAGACGAGTTATTTGTTTGAGCTGATCTGTCATCACAGTGCCCGAACTAGCGATCCGCTTAAGCCGGTGCTATTTGCAGTGTGGATACTTCATAGTCTTCACATGAACAATCGCCATAACAGCGCGGCTGAGATACTAAGGCTACCTTTGAGAGTCCACCGTATTCTCGAGTCTGAGGTCTGAATGTGAGGTGCCGAGAAAAGCTTGTGGGTGAGTCATATGGTTGCTTTTTAGTCACCACACGCCAATTTGTCCCAACTCTTGCATAGCGCTCTAATTAATCACATATATATACACACATCTTATTTTGCCGAGAATGATATGATATTTGCAAAAATGGACAGAAGAGGGATCCACAAATACCTGGAGGCAAGATAACATAACCGTACAATGCAACTCATCTTCACCAGCCAAGTAAACTACATCGCAAAGCTCTCTACGCTGCCTTGACATTCTTGGCTGGTGGCAGAGGAATACTGCTCTGCGCCACCTAGTGGAAGTTTTAACGATGAGCGACTTTTTGACTCCAGGAGTTGTTTCCCTTCAATTTCAAGTCGGCCACACACGTAAGGCGAGTTGCTATCGTTCGACCTTGCAGCGCGTCCCAAAATCTGATTCAATTGATCAAATACACCGAAAGTGGCCGTGATAATGCTTCACCTGTTTTTTATCGGTAGAATTTCCCCGCACATTCGCCACAGCTCGTTCTTAGTGGGGGCCGCCATCTTGGGAAACCAACTACTACATAACGCGCATTCTGATTGGATGCAGCAAGCCGTCTCTGCATTCCACTCAACGATGAGGATTCATGTTCCAGCTTTACTAGAGAAGTACGCCAAGGCAATGTACAGAGCAACGTGATGTACGTCGACTTGGCTAGAGAAGATGAATGCAACTGGATTTTAGCTAAGTTTTGATTTTGGCTATAACATGCGAGGATGTTGAATCTAAGTAATAGTAAATCCTATCTGCTCCACTATTTGGATATGTCGCTTGAAGGATCTAACCGGCTTGCAGTAACTCGAGTGTCAACCAATCCGGATAACGCTTCATAGTGCTTTGAAGGGAACATTAATGATAGATAAATTTTGGTTGACTAAGTCGACTTTGACGCCGCGCTGGCTGGGTGTATTTTCATGTTTCCGCGGTCCCGACATTGTGGCACCATAATACGGGGTAGATATATGAACTGGTCTTTGGTGTAAACATTAGGGTAAACGGACACGGTAACCCTATCTCCCCTTCCCAACTGCAAGTGGATTAATCCAGATGCGACCATGATGTCATAATTCGTATGAGCATGGGTGCTCGGAACATCAAATTCAATTGAAATACTTAAGATTCTATATAGCGACATGTACGATTGGGGAGCATTGATTTATTAGGATTGCGGGTTATTTGGATATCATGTGTTTTCACATAGTGTTCAAATGAACATCGCATTCAAAGCGGGACTGATACACTGAAAACGACTTGGAATTCATTTGGTTGAATAAAAATGATCAGTGGTCAGGAGTTTATGTAAAGAACATCATTATGTCTTGCTGACATCATACACATTGGCATTGGGACTGTCACACGAAATAAGTCTTGCGATTATTGAAGCGGAATTTATTTATGGGCGGCGGCTGATTATTGAATCTTGATATCGGATCTGACATTTGCTAGTGACATAACTATTGTATTGACAAATTCATATATATTGCATCTTCATTTTCGTAACTTTTCTTCAATTACGTTTTGTACAAAAGAAAGACATTCGAATGTTTGTTTTTGTTTGCCAATATCAATTAAGCATCACAGTGTAATAGAATGTAAATCTAGCTTCAAGAATGAAAAAAAAAAAAACAACTGGCAAGTATCCGTGTTCGAATGAGATATATTTATCGAATTAATTTATATGAACATATTTTCAATATCCACCATCCACATTAGCTTTGATGCGAATGTTATACGAATTCGGTCTTTGGATTATACACGCGGACATTCTTTAATATATTATATATAAAAACTCCTGTATTAAAAACTTGGGAGTATCTCGATCGAAACGTCAGTTCCATAACAATATCAAGAATATGTTATTAAAAAATAGACTATTAATAATAGTGTTATACAATATCCATATGGGCGGGTGGTTGGGTGGGCACGGGTTTCTGCTGCTTCAATGCATTTTGTCTGACGTCATGCATCATGTTTGAAAATAGTTTATAGATACAATGAATACAAATTGGTGGGGACTGTCTTTCCTCCTCTCTCAATACTTTCTCACCTAAATTCATTCCTTTCATTTCATGTAACATTCATTCATTTCTTCTAGCAAATTAACTGGTTTTCTCTAATCAAGTATCGAAACATTGATGAGACCTAGCCCATAATGTGAAGATAAATATATGACGAAAGACGACGTCATCATGGTAGATTGTGAAGGTCTGGTTCGCTCGCTGATATCACCAGAAATTTGAATCCATCTTCTGTCTGGATGTCCAGAATTTCGACAGGACACTGATTGCAGTTAACAGATGCAAGTGACAACTTTATATAGACCCGTTCTTGGTTAGTAATTGACCCCTAGCTAGATTAACAAATGCAAGCGACAACTTATTTATAGCCGTTCTTGGATAAGAATTGACCACTAGCAGCTAGATGATAATCCTTAACCTACGTCGAGCAGAGTTTAACATTTCTGAATCATATTAAACAGATACCACAATTAAACGCAACATTAAAAGGGTGGTGAAAACGATGCTGCCGTACTGACAAGAAGTCATACTACCCCACAGACAAATATACCGACTGCATATTTCTAAAAATATCACAATAACCAAAAGTTACCCCTGTGATGATTTTTATCCCAACCACGCTTTTATTGTGATTGTTCATGTGGTTATATTGAACGACATGACCACACGGCCCCTAACACCGAAACAAATGTACAACTACCAAATATTTGCGCCTCCATATTTGACTCTAAATTGAAGGTGCTGAACTGGTCCGAGCATACACTTAAGAAAAAGGCATATAATGTACTTGATCTCACGCGATATTTTCGTCCAAAATGAGGTTAAAATTGATTAAATCCATGAAACATATCGCTAGAATTATCTGGCTGATATCTTTATTTCAATAGGTAGGTTATATTCATGCATCCAGAAAACTGACGACTTCCATTGGGCATTCAGCAATATCAAATATGACCATGTTCACCCGACTTGTATGTCGAAATTTGCCCTAAAGTTACCCAACCGCCCATTTTCGGCAGAATCTAGAAAATGTGTTTTATTTGTGTTTTCGCAGAGACCACCGTTTGGTCCACTATCTGGCTCATCGTCGCGAATAGAGCTGAAACTTCAACAAACCGTATCTGGATAATGCTGTATCAAACGATGTAATTTAATTTATATCTCACTTACCGTCATACTGACAAGTTAACGTCATTCTCGAAATTTACTTTGTTTGTACTCAATACAACTGTTGAAATGCAATAATTAGATGTGGTAGAAAAAAACGAGCAAAGCTTCTACGCAAAAGGAAAACTGAAAGCTTTTAGACAGATGATATAATATGTATATCAGTGAATTATGAAGTCAATAAAAGTACCATATTGGCGATTAACATCACATTTGGCTTCTTGGTGCAAGGGTATTATTCTTTGAGTATGTTTCTGTTTGTAATTCATTGGCAACATGACTTTTCTTATAGATTGAACCTTCCCGACGAAGAAAATCATTGGTGCCAAGTTTCTTTCCTCAGTTTGAAGTAGTCTGGGTTAACCCTTTCTCGCCTCGCTGATAGAGGGTATGGAAATTTAAGTGCTCTTTTGAACTTTGAACTCACCAGAATGACTAAAAATTCAAAGCCAAGACTTCCCAAGGTTTTAGAATATTATATTGGGCTAATTTGGAGCCATTTCCGAAATTCTACTGATTAACCGTCGTGCTTTAATTCAAAATAGCGCTCATGTGAGGGCATCCATAAATCGCGCTTTTGGATCTATTTACATATCACTAAGATCAAGATTTGATGGTCAGATTCAAAATCGGGGCCATATGGAGTCATCTGAAAATCATACTTTTTTATCGTGCTCCTAAAAAAAAATGAACAATTCCGAGAAAATAATTTGTTAAATGACAATTGGAATACATGACGTTATCGTGGCATCAGTACGATGGCCACTGAGACAAAAGTTGCATCGTTTGATATATCATGGCCAGTACAGGTTGTTGAAGGTTCATCTTTCTATTCGCGAAGCTGAGCCAGATTCTGGATTCAAATCACCGTCTCTGTAGAAAAAAAATCACATTTAGCATATTCTGACGAAAAGGGGTGTAGGGGTAACTTTAAGGCATATTTCGTCACAAGAATCGGATGATCGTGGTCGTGTTTGGTATTGCTGAATGTCCAATGGTTGTCGTCGGTTTTCTGGATGCATGCACATAACCTACCCGTAGAAACACAGATATCAGCGAGAAAATTTCAGCGATATGTTTTACGGATTTGAGAAATTTTAATCTCATTTTGGACGAAATAATCGCGTGAGACCACTGTAATCAATTACATGCATATGGCTTTTTTTCTCAAGTGTATGCTTGGACTAGTTCAGCACCTTCAATTTGGACTTAAAAATGGAGGCGCAGTTAAAAATTTGGTAAGCATACATTCGTTTTATCAATTTCGGTGGAAATTTGGCAAAACAAATCGAAAAGTCGCGTCTTTTCTCCAAAATGCAGCAGCTTTGACCACCAAGACGCACATTTTCAGACTCAGCACAAAATTTTGTTCTAGAAAACATTCGCAAAACTTTTCGCCTCCGAAGTACAATTAAAAGTGCCCTAACTCTTGGACCATAATTATTAGAGGGCGATGATGGGCGACAGAAACAGAAGATATATTAGCTTCGATTGGTATAGGCGTCACTCGACAAATATATGTAGGTTTATTGGTTTGGTGGTAAATTTAGGCCGTGCGACGTCGGGCATTACAGGTTAGTTTCTCTGGGTATTCTTACACTTACCAGGTTACCCCATATTGAGGCGCTTACCCCATCAGACGTCCATGATGCTTATCTATTAACATCAGATGAGTTGTATAAACTGAACTGTCATCACAGTTCCAGAGCTAGCGTATCACATTCCGCTTAAGCTGGTGCTAGGGGCCTTGTGGATACTCTATAATCTCCACAGGAACAGCTGCAACAAAAGCGCGGCTGAGATACTAAGGCTACGTTCGAGAATTCACCGTATTCTCGTGTCTGAATGTTAGGTGCCGAGGGATGCTTTCCTGTGCTGTGGAGTCATATGGTTGCTTTTAATCAATTCGTCAACATCAATTTTCCCCACCTTTTGCATATCGCTCCAATTCATTTCCTGTATATAGCAGGATCCTGCTGGTGAACTGCTAATCCCGAGGCCCTCCCTCTGTGCATGTTACCCGACAAATATACGTAGGTTTGTTGTTTTGGGGAATTTAAGCCGTGCGACGTCCGGCATTACCGGTTAGGTCCGCTGAGCATTCTTGCTTATACAAGGTTTACCACATGCTGAGGCGTTTACTCGATCAGAAGTCAACGACGCTTATCTATTAAGATCAGATTGAGTTGAGTTTATTCACCATATATGTACAGCAGTATAGTATAAGAATAGTGATATCGTATAGAGTTGATGGCCGCATATGTGGCGGGAATAAAACCCCAGAGGGCTTGATCTGTCCTGAATGAGTACGTGAATATATACATATGTAAAACGGCATAAATGGTAAGAATAAGTAAGAAGTATAATAACATGTAGATGCTAAATAGGGTCTTTTGAGCTTAGAGGCGGTGAATAAAACATAGATATATATATATAGCCCCAAAAGTAGCAGTCGATCATTATATACAGGAGTTATTTAAGAGCTAGAGAGATGAATATACGCTAATACACGAGTTCGTATATACATATATACAGAACATACTGAGATACAACATCATGAAGTCATGAAGAGAATAAAGATGGAGTACCACAAATGACGCAGAGGATATCGGGTCTATATGCCAGATAACCGCCTATCCCTTCAACATGGGAGCCTCAGTTCCCTCCTCATGTGACCTTGATGAGTTGTTTGAGCTGATATGTCATCACATCTCCCAATCTAGCGTATTTGATTCCGCTTAAGCCGGTGCCGGGAGACTTGTGGATACTCAAAGTCTCCACATGAACATCTGAAATAAAAACGGGGCTGCGATACTATTGCTGAATGTTACGTTCGAGAATCCACCGTATTCTCGGGTCTGAATGTGAGGTGCCGATGAAAGATTTCCTGCAGAGTCATATGGCTGCTTTTTTAGTCGCCAGACGTCGTCAATTTTTCCCATTTCTTGCATATCGCTGCAATTGTCCTGGGGAATAGTCAGCAGGTAGGTTTGTTCGTGGTACTGGGTCAAGCTCTTCTGGCGTAGTTGCTATACTACAATAAAACAGCTCAGCATTTAAACCGGGATATTCTGACCGCGAACACCGGGCATTGGAGGAAGTGACATCATTTACTGTCATTTTAACCTGGAATGATTAAATTGTGTACGGTGCCCATTTACTGGCGAGCTGTGTGTGACGAGGCGAGCTGTGAGTATACCCAAAAGGGTTAGGGAAAGAGTTCGTGCGTTGGCTAGACAGTGATAGGAATCGACAAGGAGGTAGGGTTGGGTTGTATAGTGCGCGTTACCAATTATGCGCGTTACCAATGTGCCTCGGGCAAAATAAGTATATCAAATGTCGTCGGATGTACCTCACTATGCTTCTCATTAATGTGCCTCATTTTTAAGTGACGATGTCAACGTGGCATGATTTGACCTCATGCAGCTGCTAGGGAACATAGTTTATTGGTAGACGAAGACTACATATTGTAGACTGCAACCTTTCATGCATCAGATTCTGCAGCTCTCATCCACACACGAGATGGCCGAGGTGTACAAGATCTTGTAACTCAACTGCGCTGGAGCTTCTAAACATGACATCAAGAAATATTTTCTCTCTTATTGCAGACGTAAGGATGTTTAACTTCGATAACTAATTGGGCTTGAAAATTGTCTAAACGTTCCCACACATGCGTAGACCTAAGTATATATGTTTAAAGTCTATATTTCCTAAACATGATACTGATACAGTCACGACAGGAGACGAATTCGCCATGACGAAGGTTTTCTGAACAGCTTTTGTTATCTCATGACCCTCCTCTCAATTACGCCCACATTTGAGCGTACTATACGCCAGGCAATTTGTTGTAGTGTTCGTCTCCACTGATTATTTTGAATATATGTATTTATTTATCTGGCTTAAGAGACACCCCTATGTCGCTTTCTACAGGAAATACAAATTTGTCCTCCAGCTTTTTTAGCCGCATGAACTAGGCCATCGCCAAATATAACGTCATCCCACGAAGATGGCGCATCACACTCTAACGCCGTTCGTTGATCGACCCGTTATTTTAAACAGACGGTTCACATGAACATGCAAGGCAGGTAAGGAGTATACAGACCGGTATTATGGCGGATGGTGATGGGATGAGTGTGTTGTGTGATGAAACTAGATACTTGAGTTTTACAGGAACCTTGGGAAATTATATTAACACGAACCTTGGGAAATTAACACGAACCATGTAAAACAAAATAGATGCCATGTCGACCACGAGTATCCAGAACTAGCCTTAGGACAATAACACCTACCTGAGAAGATTTGCATAATTTGAATAATATCGTTCGTTTGGGCATTCGTGGTGTCTCCAACGCATTGTACGCGTGTGGCATGGTTAAACATGTTTTAATAAAGAAATAATTCCTTCTTTGCTGTGGTAAACACCTAGAATAGATCGGGCTGCAATAGGATGAGTACAAGTTTGGTCACGAAGGTCGTAGACCTGAGTGATCAAACGTGAAGAAGCCCGATCTGTTCTAGGTGTTTTACCACCGTAAACAAGGAATTATTTCTATTCTACCATACTGAAAACGGCACAATGTGGAGATGTTTCCGGAAAAGGAAGATACCAAAAGTGCTTTGGCCCGCCAATTAATCGAAGCAAGCAACACCTGCAAGTCGCCTGCCTGAAATCCACACGGGTTGGAGAGCCCACGGTATGACAGCTGTAGGGGCATGCTAAAACGCCATAAACGATCAAAATGATGCAAGCGTGAACCTTGGTTCTAGAATACATGTGAATTTCTCCCGTCACCCAATGATTGGATTGTGCACCTATCATACGTTCAAAAAGGTTTAATGACATCAACAACTTTGAACAAATCTCGCGAAAAAAATTGTTCTCCAACTTTATTTGGCTTCACGATGTACGGCGAAAGGATGTACAAGAGGATACAGACAGACGATAAATTTTGATATCCATTTCAATCGTATTACCCTTCTGGGCGAGTTCAACTAGACAAGCGAAGAAAATTCTGACAACCACACCGATTGGTTGTGAGGTAGGATCTATTGGAATTAGATCCCACCTGGGCATCCTTCTTTACATGTACTAATGTTATTTGGTAAAACACTTGGGTGTGATAGAATAAGGTAACAGTCCACTCTTTGTTTGCATCACTTGGTATGAAAATGTGAGTAAGATTTATATTATGATAACAGATATATTTCCCGGAGAGAGGCACACAGTTCCAATTCAACGTGAAAATGTAAATATATAACGTGAATGTACTGACTCTAGAAATAGAGCTAATGGAAAAAACAGGGAAATGCAATGTACCAGATTGTAGTGTTTTCGCGATGAAGAAATCGAATATTGAAGAGAGAGAGAGAGAGAGAGAGAGAGTCGCTATCACCATTTTCCATTCAGTTTAATCAGCATCATTCACTGGGCCACAGAATACCACGCGTAATTTCCACATTAAGGGAATTGATCACGACCATTACTATGCGACAATATGATGATAGCATGATGATGGTTTGATTGTTCAAAACTGACTGAATTTCCTAACAATAGTATCTAAACACTTCACAATAGAATAAAAGGTTATAAAAAATACTGAAAAGAACCATATATTGTAATATTAGCCGCTCCTAAGTGGAAAAGAACTGGTCAGGACGTGGGCCTGTCGGATTCACGGGTTGGACCGACCTGGGAGCTCCTTGGGCTACAGATTTTGTTAGTGGTACCTCCTGATATTCTCCTTATTATACATTTAATTCCTGTCAAACGGCAACCCTATGAATATTTGGAAATGATCCCCAAGCACATTTCCCCCTACACTCCCTCTTGGATAGGAATGAAAAGGCTCCATTTATTTGTTATATTTTTAATACAAAAAGTATGGTGAAGCCCTTTTTACATTTAAATTTTATAGGAAGTATATAAATTCTGCCTCATTTACTAAAATGAAGAACATATGACTTTTGCAATTGAGTCTAATAAACTTTAAATACGAAAACGGGCATATTTCCTTACGAATGTTATAGGATTTATACACAAATTACTCTCCAAAATAATCAGATTGAAATTAGTGACCAATTTTTCATCGGATTGAAAATATTCAATCTAATGGATTGAAAACGATAAAATCAATCTGTTGTAGACAGAAAATTAATCTAATAGATTGAAATTTTCAATCTAATAGATGGAATATTCGATCGAATAGATTAGTCACTAATTCCAGTCTGATAGATTGAATCTATAAAAAGAGTATTGTGATCCCTGTTTTTATTTCACGATTTGTCTTATCGTCGCCTAACTAGTACGTTACTTAACGCTTACGCACATTTTTGCATTTTCCACCACCGACGTGTCAGTTTTATTATCCCACCAGACGTTGCTCGATGTTAAATTGACTTGCAAATCAATGTCACCTGATAAATGTTCGTCTACCGCGGATGTCACCGACTTTTTTTCACTGAAATTTTCTCTATATTTCTGGATGGATTCTAAAAATGAGGGTGATCTACTCTCTTAATCATCCAGAAATGTAGTGGGAATTTCAGCAAACAATAGTCGGAGACATCCGCGGTAGACGGACATTTATCAGGTGATATTGATTTGCAGCTCTATTTAGAAACGAGAAACATGGAAAGATAAAAATGACACGGCGTTGATAGAAAATACCGGCGCACCGACAAGACCCCACAAGTCGATCAACCGCAGTATAACATAATTGTGTGGAATATGATCCGAAGAATAAATGGTAAAAGCTCCAATTCTAGTGTTCATCATCTTGCAAATAAGCTTGTTTGTTTGTTTGTTTATTCACCAATATTAGATAAGGTACATTGATAATATAGATTATTTGAATATTGGCGAGAGTAAAGCCCCACAGGGCTTGTTCTATCCCAAAAGGTAGGGCGTTACAATGCGTAATTGACGTCATACACTAAATAAATAGAACGTTTGCTGTGAACCTGGCCAGTTTTCTAGTAGGTAGGACTTCCCACTTCCCTTATATGTGTTGTAATTAGGGTTGCAAGCCAGAGGCGTGCAAACCTCTTATTATTGGTATTCTTATTATTATTATTTTTTTTCTTTCCGCCAGATTTTGTCCATTCTATAAAATCAATATTATTGCATCGTCGAAGCTGAAATTTCACATGGTGGTTCTGGCCCTTTAGGTCTAATGCATAGCCTAGGAAGAAGCCCATTGGTCAGAATCGTTGGCGGCCATCTTGGATTTATCCTAATACCTTCCAAGATCTTCTTCTCTGGAACCACTGGACCGATTGCCTCGAAACTTGGTACACATGTTCGATGGATCTGGGGCTCTCAAAATCCTATTTGAAATTTTGCTCCGTAAAACAAAATGGCCGCCATCGACCAATCAAAATTGTCGGATTTTCAAATAACGGTTTTGGACGGGGAAAGTGACTACATATATGCATTGCGATATGGCGATCACGAATATGCAAAAATTTTGCACCTAGGTCACGTGGTTTGGCCGCCATCTTGAATTTTGTCAGAAATGGAGCACATATTGTAGAGCCTATATCTCTGGAACTACGAGAGGTACAGCCTTGTAGTTTGTTGCATTATGTTGTCCAGGAGCAGCCCTTTCGGAAATGTGCCACCCGATTTCACCTATCTGCAATAGTTTTCCCGTTATTCTTCATTGTAATTCACCCAAATTTGTCAATTATCGGATTTTCATGTAACAGATTTCAATAGTGGAAATGACTATATCTTTCTTATGGGACACGCTGATGCTGAATGTGGCCCTGTTGGCTCATTGGTAGCGATGGGTGCTTGCAACCCGAGGATTGCAACTCGTTGCTATATTTGAGTTTGGATTTGAAGAGGTTGATTAGATTGCTTTAAGTGTGGAGGGTAATTTATTCCACTCACGAGGACCAGTGAGTTTAGCAGTATAAAATGATAAGTTGGATAGGTATATCGGCCTGTATAAATTGAATTGATGACACCGAGCCTTATATCGATGAACAGTTGATTGTTTCATAAAATATCTTTGGAAAGTTTAAGGTAGTTCACTTGGATGATGAAAGACCTTGTGGGCCAGAAGAATGGTTGAGTAAGTGTTCAGTTTGGAAATATGTAGTATTTTATTTTCTTTGAATAATGGTTCAGTATGTTCAAGTCTATTAGATAGATTGATCATTCGAAGGGCCCTCTTTGGAGTAGGAGTAATGGGTGGAGGTGAGTGGTATCCATAGAATGTTACAATACGATTTTTTTTAATCGATGTTTTACAAAATTAATTATTCCAATATTTCTAGATACCTTTTTACAGATATAATTTAAATGATCTATCCAATTAAGTTTGTTATTAAAGATTAAACCAATAAATTTGAAGTTATCAACCATTTCAATTGCATTTCCCGCTATTAATTATTATCCTTATTTTTATCCTTATTTGTGTTAGGTTTGATCAACATGTATTTCGTTTTCTGAATATTTAACGATAAACGGTTACAACAGAACCATCTTTGTAACTTATTTAATTCCTGAGACATAACATCAATAGCCTGGGATAGGTCTTTAGCAGAGTATATTGTACTCGTGTCATCAGCAAATAGGATGGTTTTTAGTAAATTCGAAACTCTGCAAATATCATTTATGTAAATCAAAAAGAGAATTGGACCAAGAATAGAACCTTGAGGCAAGTAATTGGCATAGGTTCAGAGGAAATACCATTATATGTTACAGACTGTGTTCTGTCTGTTAAGTAGCTGCGAAACCAGTTATTCGGAATAGACCGGAAACCATAATGATCTAATTTAGAGAGGAGTATATCGTGATTTACCGTGTCGAATGCCTTAGAGAGATCAAGGAATGTGACAATGGAGTAGTTATTTGATTCTTTGCTGTAATAAAGGAATCGTATAATGCACAAGCTGCAAGAGATGTAGAATGGTTGGGCCTAAATCCATATCCATATCCAGAAAGTCTGTAACCATAGAAGCAACAAGTTTTTCGATTATTTTACTGAACCAAGGTAGGACGGATATCGGTCTACAGTTTGACATGGCTGGTTGATCCCCAGATTTAAAGATAGGCGTAACTTTAGCACATCCGGTACTCTACCCTATGTAATTGAAAGATTCATAATGAACGACAGGGGAGTGGAAATATAGTCCGATACAAGTTTAACCAAAGAGGTTCGTATACCATCCAGGCCTGGTGCAGCAGCTAGGCGAAACAATTGCCAAAAACTCTTCGTCAGATAAGTATGTACCTAAATTTCAAAGTTTCCAAAAAAGAGAAGAGAAAAATGAAATTAAATACCCCTCCGGTAACCGTTAAGGCTATAACGCTAGGCTTACAATTGGGGAACGTCATTCTTCTCTCACGAAAGCTACCGATTCTTCTGCAGGCACAGATAATATTCTTTATCAACTTTTGAAACATCAACAAGTTTGAAGTTGATCGGTTAAATCGTTCACGAGTTATTGTCCGGACAAGAACATCTAAGATCCAACTGCTTATAATCCAATATGGCTGACGGCGGCCATATTGGATTATGTACATTGCTGAAAAACAATCCCAATCGTCCTCTCGCCAATGTCAAGGCACATCCCAAGTTTGAAGTTGATCGGTTAAATCGTTCACGAGTTATTGTCCGGACAAGAAAATCTTACGGAATTACGGACACCGGTGTTTCTAAGTCCCCCCCACTAAGTAGCGGGGGACAACAATGGGATGATGTGACACTCACTAAAGCACCATGCCATAGATATGACACATATATACTTTGCCCAATCACATTATACTGCCAACAGGACAACCAGACCTTGATCTATCCTCTTGATGCTGAGCACTAAGCATCAAGTTAAAATTCAACTTGTTGCAATACATTTTTATGGAACAATAGTCACTGCCTATTTAATATGGGGCAGCATGATGGAAATTAGATGGGTGAGGTTATCAGAACTGCTCTGTATTACAATAAGTTGAATTTTAAAACCAGAATTAACTGCAGCGCATTTTGGGGATTCGTCAGACAAAAGAAAACAAACAATCAGTGACTATCAGTAATTAAATAACTGCTCATCTCTTTACAACAACAACAACAACACTATATCAAAGCTATGGTCGTTTGTTTGAAATCAGTTTAATGCCCAACGCACATTCACATCTACAAAATTAAATATCTCAGTATTTAGTATGCTGATAAGGACTGTTTGGCTGGTAAGATTCAAGTAGTTTGAAGTTATGTTTTGTTACAGGGCTATATGTAATTTGAATGAAGGCAGGGTCGAGCGACCAGCAGAAGGGAAAATAACCTGCTTGAAGGTTGCAAAATTGTGATTTAAAAACTGCTGCCCCATATTACATGTAAATAGGCAGTGGCTAGTGTTCCATAAAAATGGACAAATAGCACAATTAGACTATAAGTGAAAATGATAATTGATAATGACGATTCAAATAATTTGATCATGCTGATGATATATAGCACGGTTGTGCTGTTATACCTAACTAAGTTTCAGACATAGATACTTATCTCTCGTCTTCACAAATACATGTATGACATAAGCTTAGTCTTGTAGGGGAAATATAAATGGACCCGGAATTTCGGTCAGAAGGCGAAAATTCTGAATTTATTTAATTACCGTACTCCACTGTGTATCATCAAAACCAGTATTTAAGCCCACGCAAGGCCTAAATATCTACCGGAGGATGCATTAACACTACGCTTTGGTTATCTACTGTGTGACATCTGGAGCTGGGGCACGTCGGTAATTTAACTTCTAGATTTTCTCTGAAAGCTGGTGATTTGGCATCTATTTGGGTTTATTTATGTTATTTGCACCATTTTCCAAAAAAAAGTATGCCAAGAAGAAGGTAAAGCTAATTGTACGAGTTAATAATCACGTGCATAAAAGCTTTAGCTTTCCCAAAACAAACCCACGGTGCGGAGAATGCCACCTGGGCATTTTTTTGTATAAGTGAATGATGGCAGGGTCGATCGATTAGCAGAAGGGGAGATAACCCTATTTGAAGGTTGACAAGTTTGCTGATAGTGTATAATAAGAAACTGAAATGTGCAATGTATACCGATACTACCTATTATTATGTAAACTATGATATCTGACTGCTTAATGTAGAGAAATAGTTGGGTTCACCTCCTGAAGACAGAAAAACTGTCATGACAGCCAATTCCAGCTGGAATTCCAACCTGGCTTATATAACAGGTTAGTAAAAATACCTCGATCGAGGTAATATACCTTGATCGGGGTATTATACCTCGATCGAGGTGTAGGTCTATACATGTACCTTGAATGGGGTATAGGTACATGTCAGCTTCAGTTTTTATATATTTATGGAACAGACCTCAGACTGCATGGATCTTTCAACAACATCTGTGGATTCATCGTTCCATGATTTTCACAGCAACTTATTACCTCAGTTTATGCGACTAATCACTCAAATTAGCCACTCTAATTAGACAGCTTCAAATGACATAAGCTTATTCAGTTGAATGCATTCTGTAAATGTAAATGGCATGTGATGGTATACTTCCAAGCTGCATGTTTAGATGCATTGACTGATGAATAAATCGGACTGAATTGTCTGATGCAATGCACAATTTCCTGGCATGCACACACATGGCAGGGTCATAATATCAAGAGCAGAGGTACGGGTGTCCGACCTATTATCGTGCGTTTTTGAAGGTTTATTTGGAATATAGAAAAAAGTAATTGCTGAGCTCGTCAGCTTTCTGCTATTATGAATTCCATCGATGACGTCACTCCCTTTTGCACGTGCGAGAAAGCTATTTGTAACACGACTTTTCAGCTTGGTTCCTGCCGTAGACAGTACCAGTTATCAGACACCCATCGTGAACAAGAATTTGATGTTGAAGTACAAAGTATTTGTGGAGTTCTGTTGTTTAAGATGATATGATCATTGTTCAATTTCTATACATATTTAGTTGAGATCGAGATTGGGAAGACAAGGTGGTGGATCGAATTTCGCACCCCCGCCACAACACGAGACATTTCGCATTTTGATGAAAACAAAAATGTTACATTTAAATTTTTGGAGTTTCATGGCTACCTATAATTCTATATTTTGCATAATAATTAGAAATGATCTCCCCGTTGTTCGGACATATTATTGCCTTGTCATCACGAGCACAACACGTACGCACGAGATGCATGTCCGATAACTGACCTGTCCGATAACTGTTCTGACATCCGTATATTTTTTATGCACACATACTAGCAGTTTAGATTACGTGTGTGTCAGTTAAACTTGATTTATTAACCCTGCAATTCGACATGGAAGTATGTCATCACATGGCATTTTCATTTGCAGAATAAATTTCCCCGAATAGGTTATTTGAAGCCATGTTTCCGTTTTGAAATATTTAAATGATTAGTCGCATAATACGAAGCAATAAGATGCTGTGAAAATCATGGAGCAATGAAGCCATTGATGTTGTTGAAAGATCCATGCAGTCCGGGGAATGTCCAAATTTTCCATAAATATATAAAAACTGAAGTTGACATAGCCCCATACCCCAATCTAGGTATACGCCTATACCTAGATCAAGGTATTTTCTCCAACCTGTATAATAAGCATGTCCATGTGGGCGAGTGTTGTTGTTGTTGTTGTATACACCGAGCATGTCGGCAATGCATAATGATAATCAGCCCACAAAAGATAATGCCGTTACCTTCTTCATCTGCATTAGGCATCATGCCGGGAGCAACTAGTTTGTTTAGACAAGATGCTGACAGAACAGCCCGGAACGTTATCTGAAGATAGTCGGTTCTGCGGTTGTTGACGACGATGATGAATTCTCGAAATTTCGCTTGATATTTCCCGTAGTGTTGTGGCGAGCAAAAATACCACAGAAATAGACACCGTATATGTGAACGAACAAGGACCAAAGAAGAAGAAAGTTACCATAGAATCAATCTATAGACAGGAGGAAGATATAGAAAGAGAGTGACAAACAAAAAACTATATATATATGCACATTTATTTTGCAAGTTACTGTAGTCAATAGGACTGTCAATGGTGCTTAATCCAGTTCAGTTTATAAGAACGTGAAACACAACCTAAAATTGATGGGCATGCGATATTAAAGCAACACAACTGGAGTGATATAAATAGACCAATATAAAGTCGAATTCACCTGGGAAATATAACAAAATGAAATGAATATCGAAAATGTTTTGATTAGTAATTTCAATTATAGGCACTACATACTGGGTCTATAAGCCCCAGTGACAGTATATTGAACGTACCTACAAAATAAATGTAAATATGAAGCTATAATTATATATATATTTTATTTCAATTTCTTTCAATATCCTCATCGTATCTATATTAAACAAGTGGTGAGTTGTCATTGCCTAAAGATTGGCAAGAACGAGGAAAATTTGATGGCTCAGATGTTCTGGTAACCTTGTCCCTAAGCCAACATATGCCGGCAAAGAAAATACAATTTCAAACATTATTGAGAAATAAACGTTGCTAAATATAACTCACCTTTGGTGGTAATCTGTTATGTTGCACCACCGTACCTGGCTGGTGTTAGACAATCAGGCCCCTATCTATCGACCGATACCCGATAAGATATAGGAAATCTACCGCCAATTGAACAGAAACACGCTTTAGTTTTACACAAGGCAAGGAAGAATGGAAAAGGAAGAAGGAAAAATGATCGAACTTTAATAGTCTGAAGTATTTCTGATATAGAAACTCGCACGTGTATGCGGGTCAGTCAGGCTGAACCTTTCCGCACTACTTTCGGCTATAATCCTCAATCGTTTTTTTTCAATCGTTTTTTTTTTCTCGATTGAAAAACCATTGAATCGCGATATCGCTTTTTAGTCGAGAAAATTTTCTCGATTGAAAAACGATTGCCAGCAGAAAAAAAAAACCCATTCGAACATCGATCGTGAATGAATCGCTTATTTCGAAAAAAAAAAAACCATTTCCTCGCGCCTTGAAAAATCGCGACATCGAGAAAATTTGACGAAAAAAACGATTCATTCGCGAACGATAATTGGAAACGGTGCCTTAGGGCATGTTCAATACAGGAAAGTGTAATTCTTCGAGATTATTCTGATTACCCAATTCAGATATGCTCGCACAAATGGAATACAATAAAATGCAATCATGAAAAGGAGATAATTTGACCATATTGCTATTCATAAATCATGTATTATAATCCATCACCAAAATGAGATTAGTAACTCACCAATGAGAGACAATCTCCTGCAATGGTGAACGTAATTCAGACAGTGCAGGGGTTGACTGGATGAGTGAAGCAGTCCGAGGAGAAGCAGATGGTGGAGGCGGAGTCATCATGGAGAATGTCGCCATAGGTGTCCTGGTAGGTGTCGTGGATAAAGGTGCATCATTGGTAAGTGTCCTGGAGGGTGTTGCAGCTACCGTAGGTGTGTCGTTGCCAGGTGGTGTTGTTATAGCAGATATCGCAGGAATCGTGTCGGGTGTAATTGGAGGTGCTGGTGTCGTTGTGGATAGCTGTGGTATTGTAAGAGGATTGAGGATGTCAGATCTTCTTATTGCCACCTTGGAATGAAGAGATATCACCCCGCTCTTCAAAGACCGTAGTTCTGCAATAATCGTTTCCTGGTTTTCTAGGCTCTTCTTTTGGTTTTCTAGGTTCTTCTGGAAGAAATCCTGGAACGTGGCTAGGAGTCTGTCATCCCTGAATTCGATTGGCAGACAGGCAGTCATGCCCATGCCAAAGTTCGGTAATGGATCATCACTCATCAACTAAAATGATACATAAAACAAGTATTAAGATCTGTACGAGAGACATTTAGTCTCAACAGTGTGTAGAACAATGAAAATACATTTGTTGCAAATTATAAAAAAAAAAGTTTTTTACTGCAGACCTAAATGACATGAAATTGAGAAATACTACTCTATACTTACGATCTCAGTGGCATCCTGTAATGCACGATTAACTTCAGCCAGATCAACGGCGGTGAATGGTTGCTCAGACTCCGTCTCCTGTTCAGACCCGACCACAGGTTCCGTCGTTGCAGTGGAATCGCATACCGGTATGGGCTCGCAGTCCGACACATCTGACAGGTGTTCATGATCATCTGCATAGAAAAAGAGATCCTTTAACTGGAACAATTCAATGATATCTGAGAAAGCTTATCTCAATAACACAGTAAATAAGGATTTATTCAGAATCTGCCACAAGGTGTACATTAAATATGTATAATCTGTTACACATACCGTATATTTCCTCAATATCTGCATCGAGCATGTCTTGGCGCCATCTTGCAAGGACACGCTGACCAACGGCGAAGGTACCCTTGATACTCGATTTGGATACCTTGTAGGTTTTCCCATTCACCATATATCGCACTAAGGCAGATGGAGTTCGCTGAGGGAAAATGAAATATACACATATTATACATATAATCCAATAAAAGTGGTATTATCAATATCAAAACTCGCACCCATGTAAAACGATAACGTCAGTTCCAAAGATATTATGGGATATATTGAAACTATAAAAAACCTTCAGATAGAGATATTCGAATGAGGTGAAAGTTCTTCCAACTGTATAGCAGGATTAGTGAAACCAGGCTCATCATCAAGAACCCGTACATAAAAAAACACATATATATTGAATGTGTGTGAATAGTGATCTGTTATTCTATTGATTTAAAACACAAAGATCTGATATCTAATAAGAACTTGACTATGGACCTCGTGTCATTTTCCAATAAAATACAACTGGGGCAATAAAATTGATCAGAATAAATGCCTATTGGCTTAATAGAGAAATATTTGAAAAAGCCAAATAAATTTACAAAACATTAATATTACAAACAAATTTCATCATCATAAATTATTAGCAGCTCTTATTACTATGAATATTAACGAAAAAATACCCACCATCCATGGATGACTGGAGATGTACTGGTCACCATCGAAATCTCTGTCAGTCGCATTCAGTGTGGGCATGTCATCTGAGAAAAAAAAGTACATATAAATTGTTGACCTACTGGCTGCACAAATGCAACAATTATTTTATTACTATTATATTCATGAGTTGTCATCGAAATATAGACGGACGGCATAGTTCCAAGTAAATTTGAGTGAGTGAGTGAATAGAATTTAACGTCGCTTTCATAATAATAAGTATTCATAATTTAAGTATCCTAGTAGGATTATACACTACAGGTCAGGGTTATAGTAATTGTGACAGTTATGTGAGGGGAACAAAATAAAATATCTGATACATGTAGGGCCTACCAGTAAATGTGAACTATTGAACAGATAAGATTCAATTCTTCTGCTACTCACCACTCAATGCAATAATTTTGCCCCGTAGAAAGGCAGCATCCCACTTTGCAAGGACCTCGAATCCAACTGCCTTTTCTCCTTGGATGTTTCTTGTTGCAACAATTCCAGTAGCCATATCAACCTGGAACAGTACCAGGGCCAGCTTGGGGACTGGCTTTGTTAAACTCCTTAATGATCGCTGTAAGAATAATAAAAAATACTAAATATTTGTTTTTTTCTATATCATATCATCGATGTTATACGTGATGATTTGTATCTCAGGCACGCCTCTAACTTCAAGGAGTTGTAGCGGAACAGATTAATATTATCAAATGAAATATGGTCCAACATATTGTAGCTTGTACGATTTTAGGGATTTCAGTTTTTTATCAATGAATGAAATGGCCTGACTAGAATCTGGTAATCTACCTAAAATTTAATGAACTAAGGGATAATTGGATATATATGGCCTGGGTATTTAGGATTAGGCCTGGAATGTTTCGTTAACCTTCCTTTGTAGTCTGCACCGCCACCAGTATTCACGTTGGTGAATTCGATCCAGGCTGTAGCGGTCCAGTGTCCAGTTGGAAATATCTTCACAACGTTATCAAGTATCCAGGCCGTCATGTCATAAGTACTAAAGGCGGAAGTCATCGTCGACACTAACACTGAAAGTACACGATATCTGACAAATAAACCTCTACAGAAACGCTATGAATGTCTGGAAGGTCCTCCAATTTTATTCTTCCACCAATGAAAATACAGAAGTTATATTGAACACTTAAATTGACCAATCAAGTGCTTTGACATTAGAAGATATCCCGTGATGTACTGTTATTCAATGAATAACATCATCAACATGGGTGTAGTATTACCATATTTGGAAGAGGGATGTAAACAATACACAGTTATCCCCCCTGCTAAGGGGGATTCGAAGTCGTCAAGATGGCTGACTGACAGTGTGTAAACGGTGTTAACTGACTTAGCTATTATCTTGTCCTTACACGCCACATTTTCAACAGAACACACATCATACTTACTTGATTAACTATAGGGCAAGAACCATAGCATTACTGTCGACTTCCCGTGTCTACTTCTGCTCGCTTGTCTACCCCCGGACAACTCCAGCGAGAGCTCGGCGTGCCACAGCGCCCTCTATTTTTAAAGAACATCCCTGTGCGCGCCTATTTATATGCTAATAACCATCATATTGGAAGACATATTCGCGCTATAACGCCAGCGTCTTCCAAGCCAGGTCGGTGTAGTTAGTGGTTTATGTGTTACATGGAGGGGTGGTAGAGATGGTAAGATGTATTTATGGGTAAAGGTCGCCATATCCGACATGCAGTATACAGGTGTCGTCCACAAACTTATTCCCACGTCGATAATCTCAATACAGTTTTCGTGCGACAGTTCGCATCAACTGCAAACATGTATAAGCCGAACATATTGACACGATTGTTTTTCTTGCAACTTGGAAAGCGGTGACGTCGTCTAAAGTATATTGTATCTAATAGGCGTCAGACATTCAAAATAATCAGCCGTCGTCCACAAACGAGTTTCCTCGGCGATAATCGAAAGACCGTTTTTTGTAGGACAATTTGCATCAATTCAAGGTATGCATGAAATGAAAATTAAAAACAAACTGCCAATTCCTGGAGTTTACCAAAAGGCTGTTTCATTTTGATTCAGACGTTGTTGTATCACGGTAAAAACCGTGTAATATAGTCGCCATTTGTGTGGACCTTTAAATCGTGTAAAGACGTGATTTGTACCAGAAAAAAATAAAGCTGCTACCCTCCGAATGTAGTATAGATTTTCATCGATGACGTCATTTTTATGTACAATTTTGATCGCCGACGGTTATTTTGAAATCGAAATAACTTCCGTATAGCATGTGACGATTATGTAAGTTGCCGCCACTCTATCTTATTCATCATAAAGTTTGAGAATCTTACAATTGAGGTCTATTATCTTGATTAACGTGGTTCTCCAGTAAGGCTCGATGGCGTTAATTTGCCGTGTGTCGATGCAATATCGATAAGCAGGGACCGATAACTTACAGAGATATGTAAATCAACGTATAAGTTAAAGTTACCCACCTGCCGGATCTGTTATTACGACATCCTCATATATGACTGTGAGACTATCACACATGTAGTATTTTTCAACGATACCGGCCATGTTGTTGGCCGCCCACATGGTGGTATAATCATTGAAGTATGTCGACAACTCGGTGTCCCAGTCTGGAATAAACAAAAGCAACTTAAATCATCGTTCGTTTTAATTACTGTCTGTCGCACATTACGATGCGACGGGATTTCCTGCAATATATCGGAGCCAGTTCTTCGCAGAGAAGTGAAATTCCCCACAGTATCTATATATAATTTGTGCATTTTTATTCTGAAGCTTGATGGAAATCTGTTCAGAATCAACGAAAATCTCAATACCTCGCATGTTATTTTAAAACTCTTGGAGTTAACTCACGTATCGTCGATGTTTACCGTTTTAATTTGTTATATAACGGTGAAAACCGTGTAATATAGCCGCCGTGTTTGTGTACTTTTAGAACGAGTAACGACGTTAGTTGTAACAAACTAAAAACCATAACAGTTTACTTGACGACTAGTAAAGCTTCTACTCTCCAAGTACAATGAACAACGTAGTGTTAACAATGATTAATAGTGATATCAATGAATATATGAGAACAGAGCGTGAAATGGTATATGCAGACCTACAGCTCCCACCGGCACAGGCGAACAATAGCAGGCCAATACGATACCAGACAGAACAATGCCAATCTCCATAGTCTTCATGGCGATACCTCTAGAAAAAGAATACATAATAACATAAAAAGGCAAACGTTTGACGGTAGAGCAAAAAAAAAAAGAGAGGTCACATTCCGCGAGAATCTGTGGAAAGATGCACACAATTACCATTTTTTTGCAAAAAAGAAAAGTCGGCTTGGCCCCATTGTAACCTACAGGTGGATCAGCATGGAAATTCCAAGTGAGATCTTGACACAAGGTACCCACATACCAAGTTTGGAGAGAATCCGATCAGGCTTTCGAAAGTTATTGTGCGGAAACGAAATTTCAACTTGGCCTCCAAGTGGTACCACCTGTAGGCCGATTGGCATGAAAAGCAACCCGAAGCGAGACCTCAAAGCAAGGTACTGTCATATCAACTTTGGACAAAATCCATTTAGGTTTTCAAAAGTTATTGTCCGGAAACGTAATTTTAACTTGCCCCACACTCCGATAGCGAGAATCGGTGTGAAAAAATAATCCCCAGCGAGATCTTGGAGCGAGGTGCTCACATACAAAATTTCAGAAGAATCCGTTCATTTTTTTAGAAGATATTTTCCGGCTACAAAATGTTAACTTGACCCCGGGTGGCTCCACTTATAGGTGGTTCGGGGTGAAAAACAATCCCAAGTGAGATCTTGGGGTGAGGTACCGACAAACCAATTTCGTATGAATTCGTTCAGTTTTTTCAGACGTTATTGTCCCGAAACGCAATTTTAGCTTGGCCTCCAGGTGGCGCAATCTATATGCGGATCGGCGTCAAAATCAACCCCAAGCGAGATCTGTAGGCGAGGTACCCACACACCAAGTTTTAAAAGAATCCGTCCAGTTGTTCTGGAGTTATTGTCCGCAAAAGAAATATGTAACAACATCTTGAGGCAAGGTACCCACCTATCAAATTTTAAGCGAATCCGTTCAGTTTGTAAGACGTTACTGTCCGAAAACGGAGTCGGGAGACAGACGCGCGGACCCCCAAATTGAGAACTTCAAGTTGTTAGCCATAATAAATATTTGTCTTTCTCTAAAAAAAGAAGTGAGAGTGTTACATGTGTAGCGTCAATAACGAAAACTTACCAAAATGTGTTGAATGACAGCGTAAACTTGAGTGGATGAAGTCACCTAGAAACAGGTCGTCTCTCTGATTCGAGATGGATCAGAATGACGTTCGAATTTTATACTTTCCAAAGAGCCTCAGGGGAGAGAATGTAACTGGAAAACAACACGTCATATCAGCCGCATCTCTTCCTGCAGCTGTTATATAATGCTCGGAGGCTTTATTTGTGAAAAGGCAATAAATATGGTAAGCGTACATTCCTTGTAGATATGCCATCAGTTGTTTACAGCATACCCCACTCATCATATTTTTCACCAGATGTGTTATTAAAAGGCAGCACGTTATATCTGGAAAGAATCAATGGAATATTCAAACTTATTTCTTTAGCAAAATGAAAAGTAACCTGTTCTTACGCAACTGTACGACAACATGGACAAGAGAGACGATTACTTTTTCGACAGTTTGAACACATCCTTCACTTTTGCCGTATACATATAAATAATGGCACTTGAGACATTCTCTGGAATTTGTGACGCCTTCCAGCGTCTAAGAAACAAACAAAATGCTAGCTATAACTCAGTCCATAGACCGTAGTTTGATCGTAAGCGAGAGGTTGAGTGTTCCCATCCCGGTCGGACGCCATCCTGTCCTTTAGATAGGTGACGTTGAAACCTGGGAAAACTACACGCGAGTATGTGGGTTGGCCGGGTTAGAGAATCGGGGGATTCTTCTTCGAGACATACCCAGCTCTTGTTCTATCGCCAGCGGAAATTTCCTTTCAGTTCAGTCTGTAGTGGAATGGTTTGGTCAGCGAAAGATTGAGTGTTCGCATTCCGTTCGCGCATTTGAGAACAAACGGATAGAACCTTCCGAAAACTCGCCTAATTTTGAACTCAGAACTTCAATTTGAATCCATAACATATATTTTCCACAAATGATCAGCTCCATGTTTCTGAAGTTTGGCAACGAACATCACCCACAGCTGGCTAAATACGGTGATGGTGTTCGGTATCCATATTCATCAACAGAGGTCAAGTTTTGCGCGATGAGTCTGCTGGAGCGGGTCGAAAAGCGCAACAGTTAATCAGATCAACAAAGGGTTAGGCCGTAGCATACACCACTAGGAGCGTCTTTCCCCCATAAAAATCACCCAGCAATTAATATCCCCATTTGTCGATTAATGTATTATTTCTGAATAACCTTGTTTACGAACCATATTTTATATTTGCGTACATAATGTTTTGCTAACTCCTTCAACTCCTTACACAATTCTCCACAAAATATCTTACAATTTGTAAGCCACAGCCCGTTTATGTTATTAGTAATTCAGGTTTTCCACCGTTTGTATGGAAAGTTACGCCAATCCCTGAAACTAATGCACCCTGGGGCGTCAGTCGAATTTTCCATACACTCGGTGGAGAGCCTGAATAACGAATTTATTATCCCTCAAGCCTTTTTTTTATCTTGAAACAAAAATATTGAAAAGGTCTATAATTTAGAACTAACCGTATAACGGACGAAGCCAGGTTACGGAACTGTCCGCACTTTGCCACTTTATTACGGAAAACGCGCCACAATACAACATTCATTCATTTCGATCTGCTTTCGTTCGGAAACTAACTTTATTTTCGGAACAAGTGACACAGTTTGGTGAGTTTTATGTCGAAAATTCCATTAAACTTTGACGAGTGGGCGAAAGTTATTCCATGAATATTGAGATATGGTCAGCTGATGTTTCGAAGCGAGAGCGTCATTACCAGTTGTTTTTTGTATACCCCGAGTAGTCGAACATCACTCGGGTATATGGGTTTACACGACCCGACCTTTTAGACAACAACAATCCCGATATTGAATACAAGTTTGCTTGAGGGATAATAATAATAATATGTACAGGTCTTTTAATATTTCATAATACAAGGAGATTTATAACAATAAGACTGGATAACTCATTCATATCACAGGGTCAAAAGCTGCCAGGAAAAGCATGTTTAATGGTCAATAATGTTCACGGTCGTCATTTACGCTTTAAAATATCATTAGAAGGAGAAAGTTATAGGTCATTAACCAATATCATTACAGTTCACTCCTACGACAATATACGAGTGGACAGTTTTATTAATCCTGCCAGACTGGGGCGATCATTATGGCCTCAACCAAATGTTCTACCATATATCAGGAACAACAACAAATTGAGAGCTGACACTCTCTAGTTTATCATATTGGGGTTATTTTTAGCTTGTTTGGAAAACTCCACGAGAAGAGGATCATAGGTAAATCCAAAATAGCGACCATGTTTTCATAAATTTTCTTCAAAATTCCTGCGTTCCTGCGAGGTAAATTGGACAAAAACTTTTTTCATTTCACATCGGATCATTATTTACTATATTATCATGCAGTTTTTGCTAGGGAAATTCATATTAAAAATTTGTAAAAGTCGTCCAAAATTGCCTTTTTGAAGAAAGACGTCGCTGTGACGTCATCATTGAGTATAGAATATACTGCGATAAGTTTCAGCCCCATAGCTCATCAAGAGGTAAGAAAATATTTATGGAAAGCTGGACAGATCCCAAATCAGACAGGTCTGATAAGGACTAATGATATGCTTTATTGGTATTTTAATGGAACTCATTTGCTAGTTTGCCAATTAATGGTGCATTTAATGGGATATCAGTTAACCATGCAAATAAGCTTTTTATTGTGTTCGTGGCATTTCATTGACAAATCAAAGAAATGTTAATGGATTTGGTATACAGTAAATCAATATGTATAAAAGCAGAAACGGCAAACAATGGAGCCACCAGAGAAACACGTAGTACTGAACAGTAACAAGAGTTAGTACAGGGATATCGAGTAGAACAGAAGTGGTTTAAACAATATATTTATTTCCTCAAAGGGAAACTGGGATCGGCGAACAGGCAAGCCTATACTAACGCCTCTCCCAGACAAACAAGTTGAAAATACAAATCGTGAATTGAATAAACAAAAAAAAAAAGAAAAGAAGAACGTTGCATTAACATGGCGAAAAGATGGAATAATATATAATCATATGTGGAAAAACGAAAGAAAAACATTTATGTACAAATACAACAGTTAAACAATCTGATATAAACAATTCTTTGCATGCTCTCAGTATTAATTAATATAAATATATGTTTCTACGAATCATCATAACTATACAATAGACAAGTTTACCGATTACTAATTTTATACACTAACTTATAAAAAAGTATAAAAAAGTATGCTCACATAGGCTCTTCCTTTACAATAAATATTCCGCTTAAAAGGTTATACGTGTATATCATTTGCGAAACAGTAATGAGTCATCTTCACTCCGGAAATCGTTCTGATTGCATAATAAAATTATGGACAGTGATAAAGATATTTGTATTTTCTTCAATGCTAAGATATAGATTTCCGAATAAAAGGGTTTCGATATCATGATTTGGTAATTGAATTATTTGGATTCTAAATGGTGTATAAAGAGGACAAAACAGAAGATAGTGCTCGGGGTTTTCTTCGTCGTGTCCGCAAGCACAAGAAGGATTTTCAGTGATATGTCGTAGATACATATGTGCGTTAAGCGAGCTACAGCCAAGTCTCAACCGTGAATGAATAATTTGGAATTTACGATCGCCAACATAGTAAAATGGAGGAACAACGTTGTCTTTAAGGGATAATTTTCGGCAGAAAGAAGAGTATGAAGGCGATTCACGAATAATTGCATCGAGACTGTTCCACATGCGAACAACAGAGGGAAGAAAAGAGTTAAAATACAATGTGGTTCTTGCATGGGGAAGCACAATATTATTACTGTTTCGCAAATGATAAGCAGTTATATTTGAGGTTAGCGGGGGAACAAGAGAACTTAAATAAGTGGGAGTAATCCCGTTTATCATTTTATAAAAGAGGCGTAATTTGTGCCGATCCCTACGTTCGGATAACGGTAAAAATCCCGTTTCTGCGTACAGGAGAGCATGACTTGTTCCACGAACACATCCGGATATAGTACGCAGAGCATCAAGTTGTAAATCTTCAAGAAGTGTAGATTGGTATTGGGAGCAGTTGCTCCAGACAACGTCTGCATAATCAAAAAGAGGGAGAATGAAGGAAGAGTAAAGTTTCTCTAGCGAGCGCCGAGATAAACGATATTTGAAGCTACGTAGACAATTGGTCATCGGACAAATCTTGTCAACCAGTGCCTGAATGTGGTGAGACCAGCGTGCGGACGAGTGAAACGTAAGGCCAAGATGCTTGTGAGAGTTGACTTCGGAGATGGCCATATTTCCCAAAATGAGGGGTGGGCCCTGTATCGGGTTATTTTTCAATGAAAATAGTAATGCTTTAGTTTTAGCAACGCTAAATGATACTAACCATGTTTCGGCCCATTTAGATATTCTTAGCATGGATGAATTTAGGATATCAGCGGCTGCAATTGGGTTTTCAACGGTGATATATAAAGATGTGTCGTCAGCAAAGAGTCTTATATTACATTTGATATCCGTTACAATATCATTTATATAAATGAGAAATAATAATGGTCCAAGTACAGAACCTTGTGGGACCCCAGCCTTCACATGCTTGGATTCTGAAGTTTTGCCATTAATTACGACCATCTGATATCTGTCGGACAAATAATCACGGAACCATTCGAGGAGAGTACCTCTAATGCCGATAGATTCAAGTTTGCGGATGAGTCCTTTATACCAGACTCTATCAAAAGCTTTGGTGATGTCGCAAAATACAGCACGGACATCCTTGCCTTCGTCTAAAGCTTTACATATAAAATTGTAGATGTCAGTTAACTGATAGACCGTACTGTCGCCGGGTAAGAATCCAGACTGAAGATTGGATAGTAAATCATTATCTAATAAGAAATTAAAAACATGTTTGAAAATGCATTTTTCAAAAGCCTTGCTTAAGTTACTAGTTAATGATATAGGTCTGTAATTTGTTATATCGTTTTTATTTCCTTTTTTGTGAATAGGGACGACATTAGCCTGTTTCCAAATTCGAGGCATACGTTTTTCGTTCAAGCATTTGTTGAATAACTGGGACAGAGGGTTACAGAGAGTCGGGGCGGTGTATTTCAAGAGCCTGTTACTTATAAGATCAGGACCTGTGGCTTTGCTAATATCAAGGCTTAGAAGGATATTTTTAACGTCATCAGGCGTTAGATGTATGGAATCAAGGGCATTAGTTTTTGGGGTCAAATTTGGCGGTTCCTTGTTGCCGTCATCCAATGTTGAACATTCGAGGAAGTAGTCGTTGAAAGCGTTAGCTATCTCTTGAGAATCACTTGATATTTGATCATTGTGAACAATGTTAGCAAATTGGGTGGTGTTATTTTGTTCCTTTATATGATATTTTACCAATTTCCACCAGTCTTTACTTGCAAATTTAGCTTCAGATATTTTAGAGTCAATTTTTGTTTCATAATCTTTTTTGGCTGTCCTAATTTCTGCTATAGTTTCATTTCGTGTGTTTCTGAATTGTTCCCAATGGTGCGGAAGGTTAGTTCGTTTGGCCTTTTTATGAATTCTATCACGTTTTCGCATTAGTCTGCGCAAGTCATTCCTCATCCAAGGTTTGTCGCGCGGCCTTATTATAACCGTTTTATGGGGGATAAATGTTTTGCTTGTCTCTTGAATATATTCGGTAATATTAATGGCTGACGTAATGGCGTCCGATTCTAAGAGAGTAGACCAGTGTGTTGTATTGAATGAATTTAGAAGTCCATCAAGGTCCATTTGATCATATAGCCGTATTTGGCGAGTGTAACAGGCGTTTGACGTAGTTTGATGTTTAAGAGATACAAAGGTCGCATGATGGTCACTGCAGAATGGTGATATGACGCCGCATGTAATGGATTTGGTATACAGTAAATCAATATGTATAATATGTCAATATGTATAAAAGCAGAAACGGCAAACAATGGAGCCACCAGAGAAACACGTAGTACTGAACAGTAACGAGTTAATACAGGGATATCGAGTAGAACAGAATTCTATCGTAGGGCAGCAAAACTCGGCTACCCACCAACATGACACTGGCTTATTGAGCAACAATAATAGCTA
>JAVTVY010027227.1:0-11295 GCA_036873755.1 Hanleya hanleyi
AGGACTGGTCTGCTCGGTGTCAGTATGATGTGACTGAGTGTGGTATCATATCTGCCTACGGCATGATATTTCAGTGGGACAGCACTTTAAAATGATAGCATTAGATCCGCTCTGTTACAAGTAAGTACCCCCGCCCCTCCCGCCTCCTCAGACAGCTTGTCGTAAGAGGCGACTAACTGAGGCACACATGAGGTTCCCGGGTGTGAAAAGGTATTGGACCCCACCCGTGTTGTTCCCGGGTGTGAAAAGGAATAGGCTACAACGTCGTGATATGACTGAAATATAGTTCAAAGCGACGTTAAATCATATTCACTCACTCACTCTTCCCTCTCCCGTCGTGATATTGCTGAAAAACTGTTGAAAGCGACATTGAACCCTATATTCACCCACTCACCCACTCGCTGATATTTGAGCAAATTAGGACCCAGCCATTGGGTAGAATATATTTTATTTCCTCTAGTGGTTTTTACCTATCTGCTAAATTTGACCGATGGGGTATTGTCGTTATCGGCATAATCCATTCATCCGTCTGCCCATCATCCTTGCTAATAATAGCCAGGCTTTCCAATTTCATACCAGGTATGATGCCCACAGTGGACCTAACGCCTATTGCAAATGATCGAACTTGACCCATGTTCTCTATGCCAAATTATAGCTCTGCAAGCATAGCTGGTACGGAGTACAATACAGACCTGCATATGGGGATGATGGAAATGTGCATCTAAGGATCCTGCAGACGACGGTCCTTTATGTTATTAGTGTACGAGCTTAAACTCAACTCAGTCACAAATTTCCCTGAGCCTTTCTTCTGGTTAGTTTAGCCATAAACTCGTTTCATCCCCGCACTCAGTCGGCTCTGATCTCAATCCTCTCCGATATATACACTGTAACATTACGGACATTTTCCATGTTTATACCTATTTTCCTTTTCCTTATCTCCTTTTCCTTGGCTGAGAGATTTTTAATGAATAAGCTTCTGTGTAATCAGTTGAGACTTGGACCAGTCCACTAAACATGACTTAGAGATATAAAAATGCACACGAGCACTAATTTTTCTATGTTTTTTCCTCATTTTACACAATTTTGAATGCAAAAAAAAACACATTATTTAAAAAGTTAAATAATATTATTGACACCAGCGGTCTACCTTAATTTGCATCATGTTTACCGTGCATGCGTGGCCAAAATTACCCGAAGGTTTCCTATACGTGTGATGTTGCTAAACTTTGATATTGGCCTATCAGATATGATTCTTACCATTGTCAGTATCAGTGATTTATTACTCACAGATGACATGCTATTGATTTGCGTATCTTTCAGATGTGAAGCCTATTTCCATTACTGGCGACACATGCGTACTGGCGTATACCGAGTCTTCCCGGCCTTACATTGACCTCGCCACGTCAAATATTGGAGTAGCCATCGCAGGAAACGGCAGAGGAGCTAATGCTGCTGACGAAATTGGACGATTGGGTGTGGAAATGGTTCTGGCCGAAAAGTGGGCTGATGACTTGCCGGCCGAACATTTCAAACTGAAACTGAAAACAGAGCATAGCCGGTTGTAAAATAGGATCTGGTGTCAAATTTTATATGAATATATACATGTATGTAGAAAATGATATAATGATGTAGAAAGTTGAGAAGGTTTTTTCGTTATTTTTCTTATATTACTGCTCCACACCAGCAAACTTCTTTTTTTACCTTTATCGACCCCGGTGTGGAAGATGCCTTCACTCGACGCTAAATGCATTCTACTTCAGAAATTAATCGAGTCACAGGAGAGATCCAATGTTATCCAACAGAAGCTATTGGATGAAGTATCAGACTTGAAAGTCGCATTCAAGTCTTTCACAGAAGTGACATTACCTGATCGCAACGCTGACTCGAATCAGGACGGAACAGCAGCCAATAACATTTTCACCAGCTTGAGAGATTATGTTGAAAACACGTATGGCTCTCTCCGCACAGTCACTAACAACCTACTAGAAAGCGATATTTCCAAGGAGAAGAGAAATATTGGTAATATCTGGAACCGTAAGCTCAACTCATGGAAACAGAGTTTTTTCAATGCCATACGGACACAGGGGACAGCGGACAGATATAAAGAATTTCTTTCCAGGGATATTCCCTTCATCCCAAAGAAATTTCGTGTCGCAACCAACCACTCGGACAGTGAGAATCAAAGGGAAATAAAAAAAGACCTGGAGATCAAAAAGGTGAGAACAGAAATCCTTCTTCTTGAAGATCGACACATTCATCTTGTTGAAGCCTATACCAAATTGGATGAGGAAATGAAGGACTTAATTTCCAATCAAACCAGTGGTCTTGTACAAACAAGACTGTTGGAATGGTGGGCCTCAGACATCCAGAAATCTGAGCAAAAATCCAGAGATTCGTGGGCCTCTAAAGATTCATGGCTCATGAATCTACCTAATGAGATCTCTGATATAGAAGAGACGGAGCCTAAGCGCCTAGATGAAAACGTGACGGATAGACGCCAAACTCGCTCAAAGTCAACTCGTTTACCAACTAATCCGCGGAGAGAGCGAACACGGGAAAGTGATTCGACCTGGGAGTCACATGAAACAGGCCCGAGATACACTAGGAGACCAGTTCGAAGACCAGCCCCTGAACGACCCACAACTAATCGAGGAAGAAGACCATATCGGCATACCTCTTCACCGAGTTCCAACCCTGTACCTCCAGGTGTCAATCATCTGGACCACCCAAGAGGCACGGTGTTTATTGGACAATTCAGGAATGGATCAGTCAATTCAAATAACACTGAACAATCCTATTCTGACAATAATCGTTTTTTAGGGAACCGCGGCCCACGGAAGAGGAACCGGTATCAAAACAACCGGTTCCTAAGGTAATTAATTTATCTTCATTAACCTTAACTGATGAGCAAATTAATATACTCAAGCTGGGTTTAGACTTCACCCCTACCCCTGCGCCAAATCCGGATGATCTATCCAAAGATATCCGAGCTTTTAGCAAAAAGCTTAGAATGTGCGAATTAATGCATAACTCCAGTAATTATGATGATGAATCATTAGTTAGAAATTTGTCTACTTTTCGACCCCGTACCAGCGATGATGATCACTTGGAATTATTCATAGACAATTTGAATAACATCCCGTTAACATCTTCATCGAATACGCGGTCCAACATATCATCACACCAGAAATCTGCTATCAAGAATCTTTTATCAAACCCGGATTTAATTATCAAAGAGGCTGATAAAGGTAAAGCCGTTGTCATAATGGATAGAGATTATTATAAAGAGAAAATTCTGGAAATGATTAACGACAAAAACACATACAAGGAAGAAGATTCTAACCCAGACAACCAAATATTAACGAATCTTCGCAAACTTGTTAGGAAGCACGAAACCATTTTAACTAAAAAGGAAATAGGTTATTTGACCAAATTTGAATCTAATAGCAGTAACTTTTACGGTCTCCCTAAGATTCACAAGTCTGAAGAAATAAAACAGGCTATCCAAATTCAAAAATCGGAACACGTTACAATTCCCCGTCCCCGTGACCTTAAATTCAGACCTATTATAGCCGGACCATCTTCCCCGACTCAAAGAATAAGCCATTTAACAGATATCCTTCTCCGACCTTTTATCAACCATGTCAAAAGTTATGTAAGAGATAGTTTGGATTTCTTAAACGGCCTACCAGATCAGGTGAATTCTGAAACTAAAATGGCTACATTTGATGTAAATAGTCTATACAGTAACATTCCGCATAGCCTAGGCCTTGAAGCCGTCAAGTACTGGCTCGATAATTTTCCTGCAACGCTCCATAGTCGTTTTAAGAAGGATTTTATCTTAGATAGCTTGGAATTCATTTTGAACAACAACTCGTTCTGTTTTAATGATCGTTTCTACAGGCAAGTCCTTGGTACGGCCATGGGAACCAAAGTGGCACCTGTTTACGCAACTCTGGTTATGGGTTACCTGGAGCTGACCCTATATGCCAAGATAAACACCTCTTATGGAGATAATTTTGGCCAGATATTCAAAGAAAACTGGCGTAGATATCTTGACGATTGCTTCATTTTTTTGGCCCCTTGAAAATGGTTCACTTGAGTCATTGCATGACATTCTGAATTCCCTTCATCCTCAGATTTCTTTCACTATGGAAACAAGTGACGAGAGCATTCCATTTTTAGATATTCTTATTTTGAAATCTGAGGAAACTATAACCACAGACATCTACAGGAAACCAACGGACACACAACTATATCTCCACTTCCACTCCAACCATCCCAGACACACCAGAGAAAATATTCCCTACACTTTGGCACGCCGAATCTGCACTATCGTGTTAGATCCCAGTATTCGGGCGCTACGGCTAACTGAGCTGAAAACCTCTTTAATCTCTCGAGGTTACCCAGAGGGCCTTATTGATAAGGGAATAAGGAAGGCATCTGCCCAGCCCGTAAGCGAACTTCGTCAGTCATCTGCTAAAGCCACAAACGGAAATGTTATACCTCTCGTCACTACACACAACCCGAATAATAATAACATTTTCCCGATAGTGCTAAACACGTTACCTATTCTAAACAATAGTGCTAAAATGAAAGATATTGTTAACAATTCATCTTTTATTAATAGCAAGAGACAAGCCCCAAATCTTAAGAATATTCTTACAAAAGCTCGTTTTTCGGAAAGCCAGTTAGATGCACGGGTCGCGAAATGTAACCGATCGAAATGTGGCGCATGCATCCATATACTAGAAGGACCTAGCATTAAATTCAATGACACAAATTCTGTGTTTGAGGTTAAATTCAACATGTCATGTGACAGTAAATATGTTGTATACGCACTGATTTGTCAGGGCTGTGGAAAACAGTATATCGGTCAAACCACAGATTTAAGATCTAGATTAACTGTTCACAGGCAACAGATTAATAATGAAAACCATTGCCATCTCCCTGTCAGCCGACACATCAGACAGTGTGCCATACATTTGACCCCTTCTTTTAAAGTTTTCCCTTTTTACAAAGTACTAAATGAGAATCAAGCCTTATTGGATGTTAAAGAAACGATGTTTATAGAAAGGTATGGTTCCGAATTAAACGGATCACATAGACCTTGAATATATTTGTTATTTTGTTTGTTTAACAACTTTGTGAAATTAGATTTCATGCAATACATGTACGTATTTATCAAACTGTTGAAGCATGTCATATCCTGAAAATACCCACCTCTGCTTCGCAGACCAATTATGTTTGATTTTGATTGTTGTTTACTGCATGTATTGTACTCGTTTGAATTATCCCTTTTAATCTCTCTTTTCATGTTTATTGTGACCAACTGTTTCTATTAATGTCAGCATGTTATCAAGTCACTGCTTGCTTAAGCCAGGCACGTCGTCTAGCGACCGTTGTGCCCTGTATTTGTATATATACCAGTCTGTCATTTGAAAACAGTATTCCTTGAAAAGAACATTACGTTCGAAACTGCAGTCGAAAAGAACATTACGTTCGAAACTGCAGTCGGAATATAATGATGTAGAAAGTTGAGAAGGTTTTTTCGTTATTTTTCTTATATTACTGCTCCACACCAGCAAACTTCTTTTTTTACATGTATGTAGATATATGGGACCTCATAATTTCAGATTTCAAAATCAAATCACTGATGAACGTTTCCGGTTTATTATATAATTTATAAATTCCAATGTGCATTAAATAACACATAGTAAGTAATTTTCACCATTCGAGTGGTAATATGTGGTAATATTTGATAAATCAGAAATATTCAGGTATTCAGGTCATCCAGGTGTACAACATCTTCTCGTCATCCAGTTATAATGACTAGACGATTATGTTGTTCCTATGTTGGAATTCCGAATTATCGAGGTTCTCATATCTAAATGGAGTAAAATTCAGCTTTCTGTTAATTAGAGTACATCATAATCAGACATAATCTTGTGTTTTGATCATTTTTGTTTGAAATTGGTGCTAACTCTCATACGAAATAGGTATTTCGATTATTGACGCGAAAATTATTCTATGAACGACGGCTGAATATTGAATGTCCGATCTGATGCTTGCTATTTGATTCATTGTGAGTGCTCGTGCGATACCATGCCGTGCCATTAATACGTGTTCTCCAGATTTGGAAATCCCATCCATCCATTTAACACGTTTTGCTGTAGGTTGACATCAATATTAGAAGTAACGCATGATGCTGCTTTGGAAATTCCTGGTGTTGTTATTTGGTAAAATTCATATATAATCAAACGACGGCCTTCGTTTTACTTGTTTGTTATTATTTGTCCGTTCTGAAGGATTATCTATGTAAGCAATTGTGCTTGGGGCAGAAGATTCGGTACCTATCTGAGAGTACGACAGAACTGCCGTTTGGTTAATTTTTCCCCTCGCTCGAGCCTCCCAAACTGGATGGAGAACAAATAAAACGAGAGATCCTGAAAGATCTTGGCGCCCACCATTGTCTGATAATTGTAAGCTAATGACAAGATGATCTTTTTGGCCATTGTTACTAAGAACAAACGATTGATTTGTAATTTTGTTTGCAGAATTTCGAATTTGAGCGAAAAAGATCGAAAAAGGGACACTGGAAAACATCAAGATATTATCTATCTAAGGTTCAGGAGTTTCAAGATTTCTAGAAACTGTAGGCTACTTCATGTCGGTTGTTATAGTACAAGTGAAATGAGCAAAGTTAGTCTGAAAGTGAATGTCTGGAGGATCCTTCGTCTTCGTTTTGTACTATTTTTTTTTTTTTTGCACGTGTCATCATTGGGTACTGGAAGCGAAGACTAATCTCTTTGACACTTTGGCATGAGCCCTGATTATCTCCCTTGGATCGAAACACGCAGTAGTCTACAGTTGTCGAGTTGTGACGTTGTTTCACAAGAGTGACGTCCCTTCGGCAGACAAAACGGTGGGGCAGTTCACTTGCAACGGCATGGACTAAAGTAAACTGATTTAAAATTTGAAGAAATACATTTTAATTCGGAATCATTTGAACTCCTTGATATGGAAGATGAAAGTCTGGATATTCTCTATAGTCAATATATAAAATATTCCCCATCGTTTGATAAGCCGACTCTTGTGATGCAACGTCACAACTCGAGAATACAGTTTTAATTTGAAGCGTAACTTGGAATCGGACCAAAAAGGTATCTTGCACAACTGGACCACCAGGGGAACCTGTATACCAAATTTGAGAAAGATCTATGCAGCACTTCCTGAGAAATCACGATAAAATTTCATGGGGAAATCCAAAATGGCCGCCTGGTGGCTATATTGGATTTTCGAATCGGACCGAAAAAGGTATCTTGCACAACTAGACCCCAAGGGGAACCTATGTACCAAATTTGAGAAAGATCCATTCCTGAGGAATCACGATAACAAAGTTTCATGGGGCAATCCAAGATGGCCGCCTGGAGGCCATATCGGATTTTCGAATCAGACCAGAAAAGGTATCTTGCACAACTAGACACCAGGGGGAACCTGTGTACCAAATTTGAAAAAGATCCATGCAATAGTTCCTGAGAAATCGCAATAACAAAGTCTCATCGGGAAATCCAAGATGGCCACCTGGTGGCCATATTGGATTTTGGAATCGGACCAGAAAAGCTACCTTGCACAACTAGACCACAAGAGAAACATGTGTACCAAATTTGACAAAGATCCATGCATCAGTTCCTGAGAATTCAAGATAACAACATTTCATGGGGGAATTCAAAATGGCCGCCTGGTAGCCATATTGGATTTTCGAATCGGACCGAAAAAAGTATCTTGCACAACTGGACCACAACTAGACACCTGTGTACCAAACTTGAGAGCGATCCATGCAGTACTTCCTGAGAAATCACGATAAAGTTTCATGGGGAAAACTAAGATGGCTGCCTGGTGGCCATATCGGATTTTCAAATCGGACCGAAAAAGGTATCTTGGACAACTAGACCCCAACGGAAAACTGTGTACCAAAATTGAGAAAGATCCATGTAGTACTTCCTGAGAAATGACAATAACTATGTTTCATGGGGAAATCCAAGATGGCTGCCTGGTGGCCATATTGGATTTTCGAATCGGACCAAAAAAGGTACCTTGCACAACTAGATCCGAAGGGGAACCTGTCTTCCAAATTTGAGAAAGGTCCATGCAGTAGTTCCTGAGAAATTGCGATAACAAAGTTTCATGGGGAAATCCAAGATGGCCGCCTTGTGGCCATATTGGATTTTCGAATCGGACCAGAAAAGGTATCTTGCACAACTAGACCTCAAGGGGAACCTGTGCAACAAATTTGAGAAAGATCCATACAGTACTTCCTGAGAAATGACGATAACAATGTTTCATGGGGAAATCCAAGATGGCTGCCTGGTGGCCATATTGGATTTTCGAATCGGACCAGAAAAGGTATCTTGCACAACTAGACCCCAAGGGGAACCTGTGTACCAAATTTGAGGAAGATCCATGTAGTACTTCCTGAGAAATGACGATAACTATGTTTCATGGGGAAATCCAAGATGGCTGCCTGGTGGCCATATTGGATTTTCGAATCGGACCAGGAGAGGTATCTTGCACAACTAGACCCCAAGGGGAACCTGTGTACCAAATTTGAGAAAGATCCATGCAGTACTTCCTGAGAATTCACGATAACAAAGTTTCATCGGGAAATCCAAGATGGCTGCCTGGTGGCCACATTGGATTTTCAAATCGGACCAGAAAAGGTATCTTGCACAACTAGACCCCAAGGGGAACCTGTGTACCAAATTTGAGAAAGATCCATGAAGTAGTTCCTGAGAAATCGCGGTAACAAAGTTTCATGGGGAAATCCAAGATGGCCGCCTTGTGGCCAAATTGGATTTTCGAATCGGACCAAAAAAGGTATCATGCACAACTAGACCCCAAGGGGAACCTGTGTACCAAATTTGAGAAAGATCCATGAAGTAGTTCCTGAGAAATCGCGGGAACAAGAATTGTTTACGGACGGACTGACGACGGACGGACGGACGGACGACGGACCATGGACGAAAAATGATTTGAAAAAAGAAAATTATAATGACATGGTGGAAAACCCGGGCTCTGGGAAACAGTGTTCCAAATGAAGAATTCAATTATTTTCATTCCTATTTCATTTAATTGATTTTATACACACAGGTCGGATCGCAAGGAACCTGGGCTGGGCTGATATAAATGAATCAACCAGAGTCACCAAAAACTCAAAAACCTTACTGGACCATATATATGTCACCAATCCCAATGATGTTCAAAACTATACTGTCCCAAAACTATCCCTCAGTGACCACGTCCCAGTCTGTGTTTTATACAAGAAAAATCGCAAAATTAAATCTGATACTCTTAAAACTATTCAATTCAGGAATATGAAACAATTTGACCAAACTAAATTTCTGAGTGATTTATCTGAACAACCCTGGTCAACTGTACTTGTTAAGACGGAATATATTCGGCTGCCGGGCGAATGGTCCTGGTACGCAATACTGACGACTCGTGGTCTCCACTCTGTCGTCGGTCCATACAAAGATTTCGGGCCGTTGAGGAGGCATCTGGTGAATAATCCGTAAAATATAGTCTATTATGCTCAGATTTGGTCTCTTCCACCACAAGATCCACAAAATCGACGTCATACATCAAATATCCTGGGCAAGTGCCTTGGTGGGTAAGAGGTACAGAATATGATGGAGTTTTCGAGATCCAAAACTTATTTAGTACTTTCACATAACCGCCGTTTCCAATCTTAGAGAGTTGTTCAGAGGGAATCTGCAATGAGCAATCGGCGAATCTTTAGCGTTCGCCTACCACCGCCCCCAACTTCCCCACACACCCCTCACCGACCCCATGTAGGCTCGTTGGATTCGCTGTTTGTTATATTTCCAAAAGTTTAGAAACAGGATTTAATTTTTCCAAAATGACATTTTTAATGAGCACCAGTACCTTGGTAACTCGTTTCTGAACTCACTTAGATGGCCCCTTCATCGAACCGAATATGTTCCGCTAAAATATGTATAAAAAAATCGGTAGCTAGAATCTAGACAGACTTAAATTGAGAAAGCTGAGGTAAAAAATTAGTTGCACAGAGATAACGCTTACCCTTTCTTTCGGACTGGAAATTAGACTGTGAAAATATTCCAATTTAAAAAAATTCAAATGAAAACAATAGCGTCCATTTTTCCATTGAAATTTCACGAAAACTGTTGATCTTATTTTAACTTTGATAGTATATCTAGATAGGAGACAACTCGAACTAGTAAACTTTATCTCATTTTTTTTTTCATTTTTGCCTGGTTTTGTTTTTACAGCTATTTTACTAAAATAAATTTTAAAAACGTACTATTTTACAGTTATTTGTCTTACAAGTTGAATAATTAAAAAACTAAGCCAAACTTACAAAGAGTGAGATAAGTTTACTATATCACCTTATAAGTAACAAGCATGCCAAATTTCAAAAAGCGTAGCATGGATACCTTTCGAAAAATCAACGTTTAAATCTCGGATTTTGTACCAAGAAATGAAAGGCTAGAAATCGGGCAAAAGGTTTTCAGCTATACATCTGATTAATTTATCCTAATTATTTACTTGAATTCTATTGTCAAATACATTTTAATCTGTCTTATGAGACCTACTCGAATTTCTGTTTATTTTGGATAACTATTACACTAAGTTTATTCATCAAGGCGATTTAAAATCCAATTTAAACTTAGAAAACTCAGCTAAGAAATGTTCACACCTGTGCTGATCATTTCACGGCGGGTGTCTGAACGAAGTGTCACTGCGTTACGTATATATTATAATTAGAAACAAAAATACGGATGTTTGCATGGTTTTGATCAGAAGGGGTAGATTAATGTAAATGAGTAGGACTTCTAGATAATTAGCTTACCAAAATACTGCGGAAATGAGTTTTGGAAAGGGAAATTTAACAGACAAAAATAACAGTAGCCAAGCCCATGCACACTGCTGTTCTATTCTTACGACAGACTATTAGTGTGTCCAGTTCCTGCGAGTCAATTAACAATACTCAGGCAGCTATTAACGACTCACAATAACAGTCGCGTGAAAGATTAATCTCTTCTCAGCTGGATATCGGACCACTTATATTAAGGCAATCTGTTTAATTTTTCCAGTGTCTCAGAAACTAATTTTTTAATCCTAATATTGAAGGACTTCTAATTAGAATTTTGATTTCATTTTTTTTCTCGCCAAATGTTAGACGAAATAGTGAATATTTGAATGAAGAAATAAAAAAAAATGACCAATTTTGACCCTCTAACGGGATATCTACCC
>JAVTVY010027228.1:0-10325 GCA_036873755.1 Hanleya hanleyi
ACCTTCATGTACTGCCCCAAAATGGCCACTTTACTTAATACAACCAACTGCGCATGCGCAGATTGACGCGACTTGCATTCAAAAACCCACCATTCTGACTCTACCCCACACAAGCTTCACTTTGACACCTCACACGACCCATTCGAACCGTGATTAGCTCATCTCTACCCCAAACACACCCCTACATAGCACCCAAAATGTCCCCTTTCGCTACTACGGCCAGACTGCGCATGCGCAGACTATTGAACACGGACGAACCATTAGTGTAGTCAAGTGCTCCTCCACGAGAGCTTCAAAATAAGACCTCACTCGATTTGCTTCACATTGATACCTCACTCGTCTCCATTGGACCACTAGGGGCGCCTCTAACCCCAAAAAGGATATTTTGAAGATTGCGCATGCGCAGAATGCTGTTAGTTCAACCCACACCAGTCCATCAGATGCTCCTTCACGTCACCTTCAATTTGATACCTCACTCGACCCGATTGGTCCATTAGGGACGCCTCTAACCCCAAAAAGGCTATTTTTGAAGATTCATATTTTTGATATCATCTTCGCGCATGTGCAGAATTACCCTAATTCAAGCCCACACCCAGTCTATCAGATGCTCCTTCACGTCACCTTCAATTTAATACCTCACTCGACCCGATTGGCCCATTAGGGACGCCTCTAACCCCAAAAAGGCTATTTTCATAGCCTTTGGACTTCGCGCATGCGCAGAAAATTCAAAATAGCCTTTATTGGAGTTAGGGCAGCCCCTAGTGGTGCAATCGGGTCGAGTGAGGTATAATTGTGAAGCATTTCACGTCAGCTTCAATTTGATACCTCACTCGACCCACTACCTCTAAAATAAAAAATCTTCATTCACCGGATGTTGATAATTATCTTCAAAAAAATCTTTTTTTGAGGTTAGAGGCGTCCCTAATGGTCCAATCGGGTCGAGTGAGGTATCATTGTGAAGCATTTCACGTCAGCTTCAATATGATACCTCACTCGACCCACTACCTGAAAAATAAAATTTTGTTGACTTGACGTATGAAGATTTCCCATCCGAAGGACGGGTTTTACTTCACATTTTTTTGTTTTGTTTTGAAAATTTTTTTTGAAATGTACAAACTTTTACGTGAAGACAATATTCTTTATATATGTTTACTTCCTATTTCCCGCAGGAATTTATGCAATATCAATTCTTTCCGCAATGAACTTACAATTTTACTGGCAATGAAATTCTCCGTGTCAATTTGAGGTGGATATGAAAACGTACGGACTCACACGTGCAATGGCAACAATTCGCTACAGTGTAATGAAATGTGTTCATTTTTTAGGCGCCCGTGGTTTTATTAATATGCAAACACATATGCTTTTCTAATAGTTCATTGGCTGAACCGCGAGGCGGGAGAAAAAAATATTAAACTATTTTCGTCTCGCGAGGCCAAATCCTCAGTGTGTGTGTGCGGCGAACGCAAGCCAACACCTCACCAGTTTTACCGGACAGGCAAATGAATTGCATGTTATTTTGACTCGATTCATACGCTCGACTCTTCAAAATGGACTTGAAGAAGACGTTATGCGGGAACTGAAATCAATTTCTTGAAACTTTTGTTAAACTAATTTCGTCTCGCGAAGCCAAATCCTCAGTGTGTGTGTGTGCGGCGAACGCAAACCAACAACTCACCAGTTTTACCGGACAGGCAAATGAATTGCATGTTATTTTGACTCGATTCATACGCTCGACTCTTCAAAATGGACTTGAAGGAGACGTTATGCGGGAACTGAAATCAATTTCTTGAAACTGAGCGCAAACCAACAACTCACCAGTTTTACCGGACAGGCAAATGAATTGCATGTTATTTTGACTCGATTCATACGCTCGACTCTTCAAAATGGACTTGAAGGAGACGTTATGCGGGAACTGAAATCAATTTCTTGAAACGTTTGCGCACCGTGAGCAACAAGAGAGCTAACAGGCAATTGAGGCCGTTAGCTCAGCTGATATGTCGATGGAAATATCTGTGAATTTCGAAAAAAATGCGTGACAAGCCAAGAAAACAGAAAACCGCTGGGATGTGGACACCAAACCAGGGAACATCTATGTGCCGCTGACCAAAATCATTAGCTTCATAGTTTAGTGCGTAAAGGTGGAAATATCTGTGAATTTCGATTAGCATACAAATGCATGGTGTGTTATATCCCACCTAGGAAAAAAACAGCCCCCCAGATATGCATCAAACGTCCGGGAGTATGGGATATAGGTATACATCTGGACTAAACTTCTTTTATCAGGTAAGCTACACTTTAGTACTATACTTGCATGTCATAAAATGAGAGAGAGAGAGAGAGAAAGAGAGAGAGAGAGAGAGAACATTTCAATCTCATGATCTGCCAATTTTCGAGATGAAAATTTTTTCTTGACGAAATAGAAATGAACGCGAATCTATATTCTACAAAACATTTTTTCTTTACGAAATAGAAATGAACGCGAATCTATATTCTACAAAACACCAGAAAATATTAGCGTAGGTGAATTTTTTAGACTGTTTTGTGCTTTCATCGAAAGTGAAAACACATGTCGAAAAGTGTGTAGCAGTGTCGATATAAATCTTCAACCTAGATGTGAAAATAGATACCGGGGCATAGATTAGAGAGAGCATTTCAGTACACCTCAAAAAATGAAACATGGACGGTATCCTTCATCTCGAGGGGTGCGCAAGTTCGATTCTTGCTTTCATTATGTGAGTATGTGTTGGACATGTGATCTTTAAATTTTATTATCACCAGACTAGCAGGGTAGGATGTGGGTTTCAGGAGTTCACCGGGTGTGACAATTTCTTTATAATGATTTGTGGTAAAAGCGGGTAAAACCTAATGTCAAAATCTCCTTGAAGGTCACGGAGATGTCGATTTATTGCTGATCAGCTGATTTCCAGGACAGACAGACATTATTTCGGCTCTTTTCTCTTCGAAATTCTTGTAATTTGCTCAATACAAATAAATATTTAAATTGACTCTGAGTTTTCTGTTGGCATTATTTCAGCAATATTATGCACTAATGGGTTTTATCATTCTTTTCCATTCATGGAATTTTTACAGTTCCACAGTGTCGCAAAACAACAATAATGCCATGATGTCACAATAAGACGTTACAAAGACAATTTCTGCTGTATACAATGGTATAAGGCACCTGTATACAATGGTATAAGGCACCTGTATACAATGGTATAAGGCACCTGTATACAATGGTAGAATGCCGATATTTCAACCCCACGCCCAGTCCATCAGATAGCCCTTTTCCTCACCTTCACTTTGATACCTCCTACGACTCCATTGGCCCATTAGGGCCTCCCCTAGCTCCAAAACCGCTATTTCCATACCCTTCGGTAACCGCGCATGCGCAGAATGCCGATATTTCAACCCCACACCCAGCCCATCAGATGCCCCTTCACGAATGCTTCACATCGATACCTCACTCGACCCCATCGGTACACTAGGGGCTCCCTAGCTCCAAAAAGGCTATTTTCATACCCTTCGGTCACCGCGCATGCGCAGAATGCCGATATTTCAACCCCACACCCAGCCCATTAGATGCCCCTTCACGAATGCTTCACTTTGATACCTCACTCGACCCAATCGGACCATTTTATCTAGGGACTACTTTTTCTCCGCGGAAGCTTTTTTCCGAGACCGAATCACCGCCAAAACCACGGCCAAACCGCATCACCGCGGATGAATACATTTTTTTTTTTTTTGCCGGAACTTTTTTTTTCGTTCCACCCACCACCCACGGCGGCCATCTTGTACCCACCTCCCACATCTTGCACTCACTGACACTCGCGGCCATCTTTTCCCACCTCCCACATGGCGGCCATCTTTTCCCACCTCCCACATGGCGGCCATCTTTTCCCACCTCCCACATCTTGGCGGCCATCTTTTCCCACCTCCCACATCTTGCACTCACTGACCTCTGCTCCACGTTGCTCCACATCACGCATGCGCACATACCCTTTTTCCCAGGTTAATGACGTCACACGCATGCGCAGTGTGGAGCAATTTGTTCAATTCGGGTACTGTATACTACTGACGTGCGAAACATTTCGCAGGACTCGTGCCGTTTCACTGAGTCTGTATTCCCGAGGGCGTGGCAATCGTAGTAAATTTATTAATTACGCACGTGCTCAAATCGCAACATTGCAATGACGACCGATGTCAATCATACATACTCCCCGCTGTTCATAGGACGCAGTGTACCTGTTTTAGCTAAGTTATGTTGATATATGGGGATTTAGATAACTTGGTAACTCGACAGAAAATTTCGGGGGCATATATCCTATCTCGTGCAATGGAAAATCCTCCAGAATTTCCATAATCCATCAGAACCAATCGGCAGAGCTCTTGTCTCTGATGGAAACGCACGCGCTGCTTGAGGGAGGAGTCAGGAAAACTATGAAGGCAACTCTCTCGAGCTCGTACAGACCAATGCTGCACTTGGTGTGAGATAAATAATTTTACCTGGCATCATTGATTCTTCATCACATAATAACGCATAGACGCAAAGTCTGTGAGTTTTAAAACGACAATAAAACATTGTCTCTGCACTGAAATACCGGAATGCTATTCCCTGAGGTTTTTACTCCCCTCGCATGAGAGAATAGACCTGCCGCAGTGGAACATCAGATCACGTGATCTGGACGGCTCAATCAGAGTTTATTGTCAGGGGTAATTGAATTTTAAATGAGTACGATGCTCACATTTATTCTTTAATTTAGCAATAATAACATTTGTAAATGATGCTTTGGAATAGAAATAAATGTCAGTTTTCCGTCCTCTAACTTCTAAGATAATGAATGGTAAAACGTAATTGCCTTTTCTAATACAATAGACAAATCCGTTTTACCATCCATAATCTGAGCAGTTAGAGAACGGAAAACTAACAGTTATTTCTTAATTGAGAAATGTTCTCACAATGTGATTTTTAGTAAATAAATATTATTACTAGTTTCAATTACATCGTCATTAATTTAATTTGTCTCACGTGAATCATTCTTGAGGGAAAAAGCGATTTATCACGTTTTCTTCGCCTTCTACATAGAAGTCGGAAGAATTGCATTCTCCACCCCACTTCCGACTTATTTGCAGGTGAGAAACTTCCCATACAATGATAATTCGCTTGGTTCACAAAACCCTACTAATATAATCGCATGCAATAGGACTATTCCATTCAACTAAAATCGTAGAGTTCACTGATCCCTCCAAAAAAGTTTTTGCAGGTTTCATGGGAGGTCCCGACCCCTCTGAAACCCCTCCCCCCTCCCGTAGATCCGCCCTTGTATTTCTAGCCGAGGAGAACAAAGGTCATGCAGCAATTGTTATCATCATGAAAAATGAGACAGCGCGATAACAAACGACTCGATTTGATTGAAAGGTTTTCGATACTTATTTACATAGAAGAAAGTCTCATTTGTGACAAGAGATCTGATATACGTGCTTCCGGCTTAGAGATAATTCAGAGGGTGTTTAATAGCCTCCAGTCCGTTTCAATTCTTGGGATTTAATTAATGGTGCCCTCATTCAGTTATGTCAGGTGAGTGTAAAGTACTAGGTGACTTCAATGCAGATTGCTTAAATTTCCTAGCACTGATCTGAAAATTCCGATAATTGATCTGAAAATATATCAAATTGAAATTTGTTTGGACTACAACAAATCATCACTGAAGCAAGAGAACTACACCAACATCGCGATCTTTGATAGTCTTAGTCATTGTGTCCTTTCCACAGTATACTTTACACAATGTTGTAATACCCTTATTTTCTGCCGATCATCAGTTCAACACAGTTGTTATGAATTTCAAAACGCCAAGTATATCCTCGTTCATGCTTCGAATATGGTCTTCCGACTAACTCGACGTAACTAGAATAAAAATTGTAAATAAATCATTTCACGGAAGCTACACGAGAGCTTAATAAATAAATGTGAACAAATTAACTTTTGATCTAGCGAATGCTATTTTGAATGTTTATAGTACATTCATTTCTAACAAATTCGTGACAATATATCCACTGGCAAACGGTCAGAGAGCCGGAAAGCCTCCTACTAATAAGAAAGGAAACCATAGCTTTAAACCTACCGGGCATGGCGGGCAGTTTCCTCTTTTCATCTCCCCAAGTTGTTTTTTGCTCCTATCTCCTAAACAAATTTAACACCGAAAATTCCGTGACTTTGTAGACTATCATATTGGGGTCATTTTGAGCCTTTGCATGGCCCATGTGTAAAGGATCATGGGTGAATTCAAAATGGTGCCCATGTGGGGTACCAGAAAAGTGATATTTTTGTGAGATTCCTTCAAAATTGTTGCTTTTCTGCATGGAAAAGTGGCTGAAACCTATCTTATTTCATATCAGATTATTATCTACTAATTTCTCATGCATTTTTGTGAAGAAAAGACATAAATAAAAAAAATCGAAATTTCTGACCAAGAAATCGCCTTTTTGAGAATGACGTCACTGTGACGTCATCATGGCGGGCATCTTGGATCTTTTTTACATTTTCTACTAGCGTTTGACTCAAAGATATAGTGTGGTAAGTTTCAGCCCTCTAGCCTTAGGGATAGCGAAAATATACAGCGGCACTTTCCGCATCCCCCTCCGGTACAACTCAAATCGCCCAGGCCAGATGGGGTTAAACAGATAAACGACTAGGGACAATTGTAACATACACTTGGGTGAACAAATAGCAAATGAATTTTTAGGTTTAAAAAATGGTGGACATCAATCAAATCACAAGGTAGTTCCAGCCATATGTCATCAATGTAATGTAACAACATAACAACATTTATCTTGTAGATAAAGCAAATGCAATCAGCAATTGTTTTATAGAACGAACTAAACTTGATGAAAGCAATGTTAGGTCCTCTCCTCTTAACGATATTAATAGCAACACTGTTGATAATTTTCTGAGCAAAAAGTGGAAAATATACAAGCGTCAAGTCCGTCATTCAATATTCAGCCATCCTCCATCAAAGATTGTCCGCATCCATAATTCAAAGACATACTTCCTATAACATTAGCACCAACCCCCAAAAAGCAATGATAGTATATACATGAGCAGTGTGACTAGCGTCACAGGACCTACGAAGTACAGTAGGCATTAGGACTCGCGAACTGAACTCTTGGAAATCCCCACCCCCAGTTGAAATCCTGCCTATATATTAAGATGGGCACCGCCCAAGTCAGAATCGCCAGTGATGTTCATCAAAAATCACCAGAAATTTTCACCAAAAGTAGGTCAGCTCAGAACTTGTTGGTAACAGTCTCCTAATGCGCCTTCATTCCAAAATAAATAACGATCGCCGATTTAATTCTACAATTTTTTAATTAAAGGAAACAGATTGAATAATATAGGTTCAGTAGATTTCAAGCTTTACGTGTGAAAATACATTTACATCTCTTTAATGGTTTTCAGTGCCCTTGTCCAGGATCAAAACAACTTTTTGAATCACATTATTTTCCCAACAATACAACAATTTTTTATATATAGTACTATAGTAGAAAGGTAGCATTTATGTAGTTTACGGTAATTCAACTCAAGACCAACACCTTCTATGCACAAGATAATAATGATTCTATGTCATTCTCCTGAGCATAACCGGTACAAAGACGAATAAATAGCGTCTCTACATCACGTTGTTATCTAGATATATGAGACAACACATTTTGGGTATCGGCAATCTGATGAATGTACTATTCCGGTTTTCTTGTTTCACATTATATTCTATGGCGGTTGATCGGTGATTTTCTTCATTGATAAACCTTAAACCACCTCAGCTTCGTTGTGTGAATCGGAATTGCATTGCTGTGACACACCAGCACACTCCGTGGCAGTGATTCTGTATCCCCTAATCAAGGAATCAAAATGGATCAAGATTTGAAATGACAAGAGAAATTTAGACATATTTTGTTTACACATGTAATTTTTTGTTCAAATTATATCCAAGTGTGATATATAGTCAATATTCAAGAGGTACAAAAAAAACCCCAAAGTATGTCCTCATATTTTCACATCCATGCCAAGAAATACTGCATTGAAAAGGGTCCATTTAGCCTACCCTGTTTTATCGCTCTAATCAGCAAATGGCGGGGTAATATTTCTGCTGTCAAAATTGTATTTCCCTCCAAAGTCTTAACCCTTGAATCCAAGTCACACACTCTCTGCTGCAAAGTAATGATTGTCCTAACTATGCGATTAGGACATTATGAACATGTCTTTGGTCATAGTGTACATATCATAACTCACATCAATGTTTTCTGCTATATTATTTCAATGATATGGTTCAGCAATTTAAGTTATGGAAACAGCGCTGATTGTTTGAGGGTATATGCAGTAGGCCTATGCTGTTGGGGAATTGTGGAATTGTCCCAGATGCACGTTAAGATTAACCTCAGTAATAGGGCCATGTGGCATGTGGATCAATGACAGGGCATTTTTAGCCGTGGGTAATTTGACCTGAATTTGAAGCCTAGCTGGTGTGGTCAATGATGAAATGTTTGGATGTTAAATAGGATACACGTTAAAGGCTACAGTTTACATATATATATAACAATCAGAACTTGCTGGTAACAATGCCCTAATGCACGTTCATGCCAAAAATCAAGGTTCTAATGTCAACGGTTCTGCTTATTTTGCCGACGAAAGGATTCGGATGGACTCACTCACTCATTACCGGACAATTTGCGATCTGTAGCCTACTTCGTAGGAATAAAACTAGGCTAATTTCCAACAAGAGCGAAACGGTCAACAGTTTCCAACGATGCCAGCAAGACAGCATGATGTTCCAGAAATATCAAATTCGTATCGCTGCTCAGTATTCTTAATCCATATGGTTTTCGTTTTAAAATTGTTATCTAGAGAATGATGTATCTTCGTCACGCTTTGATTATGCCTGTCCATAAGAACACCCCGAGGATCTTGACGTACATCGGATCATACGGCTCCTAGCCGCAAGTTACGAACGTAACACCATAGATCGTGCACGCTGCGCTCGTATTTTACTATCAGCATGCGATATGTATCGCCAAATTTGAGAAACTTTGAGTGGAGGTAGTATAATTATCGTTTATAAGTTCTGCGAAATACATTATTTGTGACACGTTAATTAAATTCCTCACATTTTACACATGATCAACGATACTACTAGACGAGATAAATATATATAGCGCATCATTTGAAAAGGGATGGTTTACGATGTCGAAATTGTAATCATCTCTCTTGTCGAAAAGTGGGCGTGAGAGAAGGCCCGCTTGTTTTTTGTAAGGATTTAGGTCTAAATATGATGTGCCGTTAGAGCTTTCTGTGTAGTGTCCTTCAAATTCTGTAAAGGTTGATATATATCCTTCACCGCGTCATTTATATAGCGATTATCCACAGCGAGTATATCTAGCGTTTGGTGAATGAAAAGGAACGAGCTTTCGAAGGATCGCTTTATTAGAGCGTGTTTATATAGTCGTATTCATAAGAGAACAGATATAGGTCAACAGAAAGGGGTGCATTTAGTACCCATTGGAATACCTATATGTTGTTGATATATTGTGTTGCAAGATTTCACATAGATATTATTAATGAGAAATTCAAGCAGCTATATAAACGAAGAAGTATCCCATGAATGATATCCCTTGTGTCGTTGAGCTAAAGAATGCTTCAATGCTTCAGACATTAATATATCGTCGATCAGTTTTCTTGAACATCAATACTATTAAGGAACTAAGACGGTCAATAAGTTCGTGATGAGTAAAGAGAGTCGAGAAATCGCATGTAGTTACATGTCTGTGCGGCATGCGTCCTTTCAAGTTCTTCCTTAAGACTTTTTGAGTTCTTCAATATCCACACATATTCAACTCAAGAATTTTTAGAAATAGTGAAGCAATACCTTTCCCAGAACGCTTTTACCTACTGAAGGGCTCTCGTCAACAGGGTTGAAAGAAGCTCGGTGGTACAGCTTCTAGAACCAGATATTAACCTAGCTTTGTATGGTGTTTCGTGTATATTTGGAAGTCTAGTGCACTCTTGGTATATCGTAAGGAGTGGTTGGAAGAGAATTGATATGTGGTGGATCAGTTAATCTAACACGGTAAAAACAGTTTGGGAGTAAGTATATGTAGACGTGTTCGATGGTGGTGTGCTTATACTCAATTCCTTAACCAGCACCTGGTAATATTATTCTTTACATATGAATATTATATTTTTTGAAGGTTTGTCTACTGGAATTTGCTAGAACTTCTTGCGAATTGAGGTTCCTCAGTAATTGTTTTGCTGGAGAGGCCAAACCCTTTTGCAA